>OY776277.1:54027813-54180313 GCA_963675445.1 Linnaemya vulpina
CTCAATTGAATTGTTAATAAACTAATTTTTTGACATATTGTCATTGTACTATTATAATATGAAATTTATCCGTTGGGTGGTTAAGCAATGTCTATATGCATTTCATTGGTGCTTATTACCAAATCGTCAGTAGACTTTAACCACAGTTTTGCAAAGTTTCAAACTTCTCAACTTATTAAAAGACTTCCAAAAACTATCTGAGAATTATGTTAAATAAATTAACTATAAAAATTCACAAACAATTTCAAAAAATCACATTATAATAAGTGTAGCAGGCTATGAAACTTATACAAACCAAACCCAACAAACAACTTTTATTCGATACGACTCTATTTTATTTTTCTACACCTTTATACAATTAGAAATCCCTTGGATAACAATGAAAGTATTTATAAGGCAAAATGAAAAATAAAATATCAATTGAATTGTTAATAAACTAATTTTTTGACATATTGTCATTGTACTATTATAATATGAAATTTATCCGTTGGGTGGTTAAGCAATGTCTATATGCATTTCATTGGTGCTTCTTACCAACATTACACAACATTAACAATTTATAGTAAAACAAACTTTTTCAACATTAACAAATTATAACGAACATTTTTATAACAAATATATATATATATATATATATATATATATATATATATACATATACACATATATATACATATACATATAAACACACATATATATATACATACACATATACATACATATACATACACACTTATATACATATATATATATATATATATATATATATATATATATGCGCACATATACACATAGATATACATATAAACACATATACACATACATATACATACATACATACATATACACACGTACACACACACATACATATATATATATATATATATATATACATACACATACATATATATATACACATACATACATACATATGTACATATACATACATACACATGTATATATATATATACACATATACATACATACACACATACATACACATACATACATACATATACATACATACACATACATATACATACATAAATACATATATATATATACATATATATATATACACATATATATATATATATACATATATATATACATACATATATACACATATATACATATACACATATACACATATATATATATATATATATATATACATATATACACATAGATATACATACATATACATACATACATATATACATAAATACATACATATACACATACATACATATATACACACTTATATACATATATATACATACATACATGCATACATACATATACATACATATACACACATATACAAATACATGTACACACATAACTACATATACATCCACACACATATACATGTATATACACCTATATACACATAGGCAATAATTTTAACAATTAGTATAAATTAATATATTATAACAATAATACAATAAATTATCCCTAGCAAATAATAGTTAATATTAACAATTATATTATGTAAATCTGCAATTCTTACTAACTAAATGTCTATAATTCTGTGCTAGTTTTTCTGTATCTATTTTAAAATTTATTCTGTCTGATGAAGGTACGTTTATTATTTCTAACATTTCTAACATTAATCGACGTTTGTAGTTATTTTCTGTATTTAATATTGAAACATTTTCAAAATCTGGAAAATGATACGCCTTAGAACAATGGGAAGATAAAGCTGTTTTCTGTGAATTTATTATATCCCTATATTTTTGATCTGATTTGTGACCTGCTATCTTAGTCTTTAATTTATTCTTGGTCGTACCTATGTACACTTTATTACAATTCTCTATATCACACACATATATATATATATACACACAGTATATAAAATTAGTATTTTATATACTAAATTTGATCTATCCCATTTTTCAATTTTATCTTTATTTTTACTAAATAGTCTGTTTAAAGTATTGTGCGTTCTATGAGCTATTCTATATTTACCTGTATCGTAAATTTTAGATTTTGTCAACCTTTCTGATATTCCTGGTATGTATGTTAAAGATTTAAATAATTTTTGCTCTGTATTAATATTAGTATTTTCTGTTCTTCTATTTCTATATTGTGATATTAATTTATTTATAATATGATTAGGAAAATTGTTATTTTCTTATATATTTATAACCTTCTTTTTCTTCTTTGAAATTGTTTGTCACTTATATTTAGAACCCTTTTAATGTGTCTACTATGTTTTGAATAGTAATTAATCATTCTTCCCGAAGCAGTAGGTTTCTTTATCTTTAACACACATACCAGGAATATCAGAAAGGTTGACAAAATCTAAAATTTACGATACAGGTGAATATAGAATAGCTCATAGAACGCACAATACATTAAACGGACTATTTAGTAAAAATAAAGATAAAATTGAAAAATGGAATAGATCGAATTTAGTATATAAAAAACCATGCAAGGGTAATGATATAGAGAATTGTAATAAAGTGTACATAGGTACGACCAAGAATAAATTAAAGACTAGGATAGCAGGTCAAAATCAGATCAAAAATATAGGGATATAAATTCACAGAAAACAGATTTATCTTCCCATTGTTCTAAGACGTATCATTTTCCAGATTTTGAAAATGTTTCAACATTAAATACAGAAAATAACTACAAACGTCGATTAATGTTAGAAATGTTAGAAATAATAAACGTACCTTCATCACACAGAATAAATTTTAAAATAGGTACAGAAAAATTAGCACAGAATTATAGACATTTAGTTAGTAAGAATTGCAGATTTAAATAATATAATTGTTAATATTAACTATTATTTGCTAGGGATAATTTATTGTATTATTGTTATTATATATTAATTTATACTAATTGTTAAAATTATTGCCTATGTGTATATAGGTGTAAATACATGTATATGTGTGTGGATGTATATGTAGTTATATGTGTACATGTATTTGTGTGTGTGTATATGTATGTATATGTATCTATGTATGTATGCACGTATGTATGTATGTATATATGTGTATATATGTGTGTATGTGTGTGTGTATGTGTATATGTATGTATTTGTGTATGTATGTATGTATGGATATGTATGTATGTGTATATATGTGTATATATATGTATGTGTATATATGTATATATGTATGTATGTATGTATGTATATGTGTATATGTGTATATGTATATATGTGTATGTGTGTATGTATGGATATGTGTATATGTGTGTACATATGTATGTATGTATGTGTATATATATATGTATGTGTGTATATATATATGTGTGTGTATGTATATGTATATACATATATGTATATGTGTGTGCACGTGTGTATATATGTATGTATGTATGTATGTGTATATGTATGTGCATATGTGTTTATATGTATAGCTATGTGGATATGTGCGTATATATATATATATATATATATATATATATATATATATATATATGTATGTATATATGTATGTATATGTGTGTGTATGTATATGCATATATGTGTATGTGTATGTATGTATGTATATGTATGTATGTATATATATATATATATATATATATATATATATATATATATATATGCATATATGTGTGTATATATATATATATATACATATATATATATATATATATATATATATATATATATATTTGTTATAAAAATGTTCGTTATAATTTGTTAATGTTGAAAAAGTTTGTTTTACTATAAATTGTTAATGTTGAATAATATTTTATGTGGTATTGAATTTGAAAAACAAATATTGTGAATAGTTTTTTTTATGTCATGTTTCAAAACCAATTGTCTATAAAATTTTAATAATTTTTATTTCCTGAAGATGTTAACAAACTGTTAACGAAATATCGAATAAAAATTAGACCAAATATAATTTGATAAAAGCTACCATAAGCTTGATTAATATTAAAATAAACTGATAAGGTCAATAAAGATAAATCAACAACTTCTATTATATCGCTAAAGGTTATTTTTTTTTGTAAGATTCTTTATGTTTTCATATTTGATTGTTGAAATTTTTGTCATATATTTCAATAAGATTAGAAAAATTATAATCTTTAATTTCTATTGAACAATTATTACATTGCACTATACAATTTCCATTTACAATAGTTTTGTTTTTATTACAGGTATGCTGAACTAATATATTTACTGCATTCTTAACAATTACTGTTTGTATATATATTGGTATTACTTCCAATCCTGCACGTTTTACTAGCTTACAATTTTCTTTTAGAACGCAATGTGTGCTAGGCTTTAATTGTCCAAAATGTTTATTTTTTTCGAACTTATAGATTTTATTTTCATACATAAAGGTTTTTTCTATTTTGGCATCATTTTCGTTATGCTCTTTATTAGATATTGGTATTATGTTTCTTATATTTACTTATACAAGTGATTTAAGTATTTTAATAACAAATATTAAGTACGTGTTGTTGAAAATTGCTGTTCCTAGTTGAATGTATTTAAGATAATAAGCTAATCTATTTCGTACTTTATGATTTCCTTACTTGTTAAAATGTAAGGAAGAATTATACCATATTTAGCTGAAACTATATTATCTTGAATATGTTCTATTTTATTTTTAAACAATTGTTTTTTTATTAGTTGTTGTAAATATATATTTAGCTCATATTCTTTATCAATGTGTTTGTATATTGAATTTAGGCCTTTTTTTTGCCCATCACTCTTTACAATTTGTTTTAATTGATTGGTAGCTGAATTAACTACAATTTGTTGGTGAATTGACTCGTTCGTTTGTAAAAGCTGGTTGTGAATGTCCTGTCTGTCGTAATCGTCTATTGTGCCAAATAGCCACTTTGACATGCTTCCTAATGCATTTATTAAACCACGTTTTTGTATATTGCTTTGTGGGATTAGTGTTAATAATTTATTTCTGACTTCTAATAGTTCTTGATGAAGCAAATCCTTGTGTCTGGTTCTCATTAGTATTATGTTATCCATCATATCGTTCACTATATTTTCGAAGTCCTCTACTTTTATTATATGCACTACTTTGTCTGTCTTTTTGACTATTTCTTGAAATCCCATTTGAATTTCCGTAAATCCTGTTTCGTCCTTTAATTCATTTGTAGTCAGTTCTCCTTTAATCGTCGATGTCCAACTCACTAACAGTAGGAGGACGATCATTATCTGTAAATTTAGTCCTTTTCTATATTTAGGTTGTTTTTTGTGCCTAACTGCTTTGTAGTTCTTTATAAAACCCTTCCATCTTTTTTCTCTATAGGCTTCTATATTTAAGTTAAGTTCATCAATTTTCTTTCTTTTGCATTCTTCAAAATTTTGTTTAATTTTTCATAAATCTATGCGTCCTACTTGTACATCTTGTGGTTCACATTTTATACTTGAGTGTGATACCTTTCATTATAATTCCTGATAGTTCGCTCAATTAATTGTTGTATAGGTAAACTTTTGTTAGTTTGATACAAAATCTTAAACTTTTGTGCTATTCTATTGTAAAATCTTTCTATATCGGCATTTCCTGTATGGCTGTTGGGTTTAGATAGATGTAATTGAATTCCTTGTTCTGTTAGAAATTCTTTTACTCTTACTGTGTCAAATTCATTGTCTGCTACTATTTTTTCTGGTTTACCAATTTTAGTGATATGTTCTTCTAATTTTCTATTGAAGTTATGTCATTTCTATAGCTCAGTGGATACGCAACTCCGAATTTGGAAACTTATCTATTGTCGTTAAGAAAATAAATCCTTTGATTACGTATGTATGATTTGGTTTTGATCTGAAGGAGTTTCTGTGTAATGAAATTTATGGTGCTTTCTTTTCTGCACAAAAAATGTCACCTTGTTAAAAGGTGCATGCATAAAATATCTTGCCAACTCTGTAATAATGCAATTTGTTATTTCACTAGAACAAAACACAATTTGTGGAGAAATGTCAATAAATTTAAATTTCATCCTCATCAGAAGAGGAGGATGAATCTAGCAATTGACTAATTGCCATTTCTGCACATATAATTGATGCGACAATATTAATATTTTTGACTTTTATTAAACGGTTTAGAATTGTTAAAAATTTTCTTTTGTTTGTTTTCATAAACTATACAAATGGTAAAAATTGGTTGCCAGACTGCCAGTTTATCGACCCAAACTTTAACGATTTTTTTGTATAAAGACTTTTTTGAGCGCCATTTTAAAACTCCAAATCCTGTAAGATTTAATATCACTTAATGTAATGTTTTCTCATAGTTGTTATATAAAACAATAAAGATATTAACTTTTAAAATGTAACTTTTTACTTAGTAATTCTAGGCGATTTCTTTCCAAATTCTTCTGGTAACACTATTAATAAACAAAAGTCAATTACTTTTCAGGGCACTATCAACACTATCGATTTGTATGGGGCAGAAGAAACACACTACCCTTTTATAGAGCAAAACATTTTTGAGAAGCGAACACGAAATTACTCTTTTTACAAGGAAATGTAGTATATTTTTGTAGAAAAGAAAACACCATTAGTTTTAATGGGATGTCTTTCATACTTTACTTGTTGACAGAGGTCGCATTGATTAATTACTACTTGGATCATCGCCTTGAGTTTTGGAAAATATATATTATTTTTAATTTTATTATAAGTTTCTTGTATACCCGAGTGCATACTCTCTCTTACGTGGTATAATGATATTTGTTTTACTGCTTCCACTTCGGTTTCGATGTCCTGTGCTCTCATGGTACAATTAATGAAATTAATTTGGTTATCGTTTGAACACAAATTTATTAGTTTTTCTTGTAATATTTTATATTATAGTTGTTTTCAGATAGCTCCGAAAATATCCCTATTTTCCCTAAAAATTCTCCCATTCGATTAAAATCACTTTCTGCAATAAAAATAATCCTTTTCCCATGTAATTCCTTAAATTCTTCTAGTTTGTTATTTGGGTTTTGTACTTATTTACAATTTCTTCTTATATAAAAAAAAAATTATCTGCCAACTCCTCTTCAGCCGAATGTACTGTTGCCATTGCGACGTCGTCTTCTACACTGTTAACAGAAGAAAAATTTAGGATATTGGTATCTTCAAAAATGATATTTTCACCCTCCGCTATTTCTGAAACAGTGTCCTCACTATTTTCTATTCTACTCAAAAAGTCCGCTACTTTGTTTTCTTTACCTTTCAAGTATTTGATCTCAAATTGATATTCTCCTAATTTTAGTAACCATCGCTGGTGCCTGGGTGACATATCATTTCCTCTGTATTTGGAATGTAAATACTTGATTGGCTGATGATCAATGAGAATTTTGAAATTTCAGCCGTAAATGTAGGGCCTAAAATAATTGACGCTCCACATTATCGCCAGAAACTTCTTGTCAGTTGCGGAATAGTTTTTTCCTGATTGTTTAATGTTCTGGAAGGTGCTACGCTTCCGGGTGCCCTTCTTTTGACTACACTGCAGTAATTGCGTAATTGCATGCATCTGTCGTTAATGTGAACCGTTTTTTGAAATGGGGATAACGTAAAACAGGATGTGTATTGATTAATGTCTTTAACCTGTCGAAGGCTTCAATATAAGTTGGATCTTTCATATTAAGTTTTGTACCTATTCTTAAATATTTTGTAATTGGCTGGGCCACCTTTGCATAATCTTTTACGAATTTGCGGTAATACCCAGTTAGGAAATTACATTTTTCTATTTGTATTTTTACTCTTGAGAACTTTGAAAATATCTCTTACTGCTTTAATGTGTTCGGTTAACGATGTGCTAAAGATTAAAATTAATGTGGCTAGCGCATTTTTAAGGCCAAATGGCATCCATAAAAATTCGTACAACCCGTGTGGTGTTACGAAGGCCGTTTTTTCCCTATCCTCTTTTTTAACTAAAATCTGATTATACCCTTCGCAATGTGTCTAATGTTGTAAAATACTGAGCTCTTCCCAAATTATCCAATATTGAATCAATATTTGACAAAGGAAACTTGTCGTCTATCATCATTTAACTTTTTATAATCAATTACTATGCGATATTTTTTCTCACCTGAGTTGTCTATTTTCTTGGGTACTACTATTAGTGGCCTTGAATACCTTAAACGGGGTTTCTGAATAATTCCCTGTTCCTCCATTTCCTTGATTTGTTTCCTAACTTCCATCTCGTGTTGAGGTGGATACCTATACAACTTTGAGTTAATTTGCTGTTGCGTCGTGGTTTTTATTTCATGCTGAATTTCTGTATTATTGGTCAATACGTCACCTTCTTTATATAGTAATTTATTATGCCGCTTTAATAATTTAATAATTCCTCTATGCTCCTTCTCATTTAAATGGTATAATTTAAGTCTTTCTAAATCAGAATCACTAGTTTCAAGGGTACAAATGAGATTAAAATCATAAGGGTTATTAAAAAAATTGCTTGTCTTTCCGTTTAGTGTTATTTCTCCTCTTTCAATATTTATGTGCGAACTTAAAAAATTAAATATGTCAATACCTATTATAAAATCATATTGTTACACAGATTAGAAATAGATTTAAATAAAACGACAATGTGGATATATGCACTTGGCAAGAAGCTTCGCGAAGTTACCAGACGACGTCATTTTCGCTATATAAAGGCGCTGCCAGAGCGCAGCGAATTAGTGTGATTTCAAATATAGACGTGTTAACTTCGCTAAGTGTTGAGTAGTACAAATACTCGTGTTAATAAAGTAATAAATAAAGTTTTGCCGCATTATATTTCTAAAATTAGTTTGTCCGTATTTTAATTTGATGCAATAAAACGAATCCTTGAAGGATAAGTAATAAAACAGTTTTTACGAAAAGGTCTAAAAACATAACAATATATTTTTCCTCTTAATTGTGTAACCTTCCAACGAATCATTGCGTTATTAGGTAGATTAAATTCATCCGGTCCATCTATTTGCACCTCATAATTAATTATTCCTTTATTCGTTAATGTACTAAATGTTGTTGGTCGCTTCAATTTAATTTTTCTAAAATCATTTATTTCATTACTAATTAAGCTAATGCTAGCTTCTGTATCTTTTAATGCTATGTATGTTTTATTATCAATATTAAGTTTTATCTTTGGCAGGCATTCTGCAGTTGCTTTGTAAACAAAAACCCGTATTATCTATTTCTTCACAATATTTCATTTCAGATCTTTCTGGGCTTTGCCTATCAGAGTTTAAGCAATTTTGGCAAAACTTATTATTAGGGTGTCCTGCCACTTGAAGTTTACTAATTTCTGACTGTATATTATCAATTTCTATGGGCTCAATCTGCCCTTGCCTGAATGGGTTTTGGCGATATTGTCCTGAACTTTGTCTAGGGTTTCCTGTCTGTAGTCTTTGCAAATTAGCCGAATTTGCAAATTGATTAAACTTGTCAAATCTTCCGTAATTAAAATTATTATTGTGCCTGTATTGTCCTGAATTATTATTTTGGTAGTAAGGATTTCGATTCTATTGCCTTTCTTGAGGTGAATTATAAGATCTATTACCTATATTTTGATAGAAAAATCTGGGAAGTGATGTTTTTTCTTGTAGATCTTGTCGAGTTAAATAAGATTCCAAGAGTGAAATATGCCGGACACCTCCAAAATCCGGACTTACGGTTAAAAACCCGGGTTTATTACGTATGCGCACTTATAAGCCTGTAATTTTGATGATCCGATTTTCAATTTCTTACTAGATTTAGAAAGAAAAAACTGAGATCTTTCGAATGATACATAATTAATATCAGAAAACTAAAAAAATTTGGGTGTGATTGTCGAGAAGACTCAAATTTCGTAGATTTTTCTAAAAATTTTCAACTTTGGTGACGTTTTTATACATTATTTTATTATGAAACTGTAGTATATATACATTTAATGGTAAAAGGTTTGATACTCTTAAGTTACTTGTTTCATTTATTTTGTTATATACATATGTTAAGTATATCTGCAGTAATAATTAATAATGCCACCATTTAATATAATAATAATTAATAATTAATAATGCCAGTATATGAGCAAAATAATAAAAACATATAATACTGGTTTAGCGACAATTGCAGTTATAGTTATAAGAATTGTAAAACATGTTTTGTCACTGATCGAACTAGCTTGCCCGCGAACGAATATATATTGGAATTTAAATAAAGTATTTTTAAGAATTAAGAAAGTTAAAGTTCTTACAGTGGCGACGAGGATAAACTAAAAAGTATTAAACAAAATATTTAAGAAACAGCAAAAGTTATTGTTATTGGTAGCAGACATAAAATGGCAAACGCTATTCTTGGAAAGGTACCATTTTTTGAGCCATCATGTTGACATCATTATGTGAAGCATCATATATGTTGTTGACCAATTTGATAAGTCCACGGAAAGTTAAAGATACAACGACGACATATGCAGTTTGTTTGGCAGTTATGAAAAAACATTTTAAAACTGCTACGTCAGGGTTTGCTGAGCGTTTCAAGTTTTATAATGCTACAAAGGCTGCAAATGAAACGATGAATGAATGGGCGGTTCGAGTCAGGTCACTAGCGGTATCTTGCGAGTTTGGAGCTAATTTGGAAACGGCTATTCGGGACAAGTTCGTGATGGGGTTGGAAAAGGGTCCGGCCCGGGATAAGATTTTTCTGGAGTCCGTGGAATGTTCCTTTGAAAAAGTTATTGAGATCGCCAATAACGTCGAATACGCTAAGCATCATTATGAGATGATACAGGAGGTGAAAGAAGAAAATTTTCATTTTATCAAGCGGAAAAAACGACAACAACACATAAAACACCAACACCAACAGCAGCAGCGACAACAGCAGTATAAAGCAACGGTGGAGCGATGCAAAGTTTGTGGGTACAACAATCACAGATCAGAAAATTGTAAGTTCAAAAATTAAAAATTCAACCAATGCAAGCAGAGGGGACATTTGAAGAAAATGTGTAGCACCAAAAATTTCAATTTTATAGATAATAGCGATGTAAGCTTATATTCCATAAGTAGTGAGAAAGATGGGCCTATAAAAGTGAAGATTGTACTAAATAACAACATTTTTGAAATGGAACTCGAAACGGGATCGGAAAATAATGTTGTTTCAGAATATGTTTATAAATCGTTTTTGGGAAACCATAAGATAAAAAAGGTGAGCGTTTTATTGAAAGCTTATAATGGTGCGATAATAGCGGCTATTGGTGCTTGCGACGTTAAAGTGAAGTATGAAAATAAAACAAGGATTATTCCATTTATTGTAATTAAGAACGGTGGCCCACCGCCAGTGGGTAGAAATTTTCTTAAAAAGTTCGAAATTGAAGTTTGCAGATTGAACTATTGCGTACCTATGGCATCCACATTGCAAATAACTAAGAAATTTAAGGACCTTTTCGATGGAAGAGTAGAAGTTTAGAGGGAGTCAAGCAGCTTTGAAGATTAGGAATGACGCAGAACCAAAGTTTTTCAGACCAAGACCCTTACCAGTAGCAATTAAAAATAAAGTAAAAATGGAAATAGAAAATTTAATAAGAATTAATGTGTTACATACAGCCAGTTAACTATAGCGAATGGAGAACGCCCATTGTCCCTGTTGTGAAAAAGAATGGGGGGTATTAGAATATGTGGGGATTATAAGGTAACCCTGAATCCACAATTGAAGGTGGAGAAATACCCGCTTCCCCGAATAGAGGACATTTTTTCCAAATTGCACGGGGGGGAAGAATTTTCAAAGTTAGACCTTAGTATGGCGTACCAACAAATTGAATTGAATAAAGATTCAAGGAAATATACTACTATACTACCTCTAAAGGATTGTTTCAATACACTCGATTGATTTATGGGTTAGCGTCGGCGCCTGTAATTTTCAGAGAATTATGGATTCTCTTTTTGCGGGGCTGCTATCACAAGTAGATGAGAACGGGACAGAAAGACCAGTAGAATTTACCTCTAGATCTTTGACGGATACCGAAAGAAGGTATTCTCAGTTAGACCGCAAAGCGGTAGCTATTTTATTCGGGGTGAAAAAATTTCATCACTATGTTTATTGTCGGCGCTTTACGCTAGTAACTGACAATAAGCCACTTCATTACATATTTGGCCCTAAAAAGGGTATACCTTTAATGGCCTCAGTTCGATTACAACGCATTGCGTTAATATTGTCGGGGTATCAGTATGATATTTGCCATGTTAAATCGAAAAGTAATATTGCCGATTACTTTTCCAGATATACGAGGGAAGACAATGTTATTGCGGAAGAATTTCTAGAAAATATTTATTTAAATCATTTACAGAGGCTACCAGATGAAAAACAGTTTTTAAACTTTAAGCTCATTGGCGAGGAGACTGAAAAAGACCCATTGTTACAAACAGTTAGAAAATTTATAAAAGTTGGGTGGCAAAGAACTGGTTCTGATTCAAAACTATTACCATATTTTTTGAAGAGAAATGAATTGTTGGAGGAGCAAAATTGTTTGTTTTGGAGTTATCGTGTTATTATACCCCAAAAACTGACAAAAAAGTTAGTTGATTTTTTGCATAATACTCATATGGGCTAATAAAGATGAAGTCAATGGCTAGGGAGTGCTGTTGGTGGCCGGGTCAGGGAAAGGATTTGGAAGAAAAAGTTAGATCATGTGAGGTTTGCTTGCTGAAGCGTCCAAATCCACCCCAACAGAAATTGATTCCTTGGGTGAGATGCGAAGAAATTTGGTCTAGGATTCACATAGATTTTTTCGGGCCGTTTCTAAAACGGTGGTGTTTAGTAGTGATTGATAGTACTAGCAAATTGGTGGAGTGCGTGGGTACAAATATCACAAGTGATGCAGTAATATCATCGCTAAGTGAAATTTTTGCACGATATGGACTTCCTAAGTGTATAGTTTCGGATAATGGAACTGCATTCGTTTCAAACAAATTTAAAGAATTTCTAAGAATAAATGGAATTAACCAAATCACAACGCCAGTAGGATATCCGACTACAAACGGTCAAGCAGAAAATATGGTGAAAATAATAAAGAATGCGTTGAAACGCAGTTTAAAAGGTGCGCGATCAGAATTCAACAGTGCTTTATGTCGATTCTTGTTTGACTACAGGAACACTAGACACTCAAGCATCGGAACACTAGACACTCAAGCAAAGGAAAATTAGAACCAGGTTAGATCTAATAAACACAAAAAGGAAAGTAGAGAGGAAAACTATGGCGAATGTTGATCGATTTGCGAGAAATGCACAAAAAAATAAAATAAAGTACCACAAAGGTTTTAAAAAAGCAATATTTCAGGCAAAAAACAGGGTTATGGTAAAAGATTATTCGGCTCCTGGTAAAGTAGTTTAGACAAAAGGTACTATATCGAAAAGTTTAGGCAAACAAATATATTTAGTAAAAACAGACACAAATAAGGTTTGGAAATGACATGCCAACCAAATAATACCGTATAATAAATCGAATGAAGTAGATATCCCATCAACAAGAATATCAAATCCATTTCAAAAATTTTACAATAATGCTATAGAGTCTCATAAAAAAACTGAAAGCAAAAGTATTAATAATAATGAACAAAATGTTGTAAATAATGATAACATTTCTAAAACGGAAGAAAGTCACCTGAATAATAATAATACTAATAGTAATAATGATAATAAAGATACAAACTTGAAATATAATTTAAGGCATAGGAAACAGACATGTTACAAAGAATAAATATGAAAAAAATACATATATATATATATATATATATATATATATATATATATATGTATATATATATATATATATATATATATATATATATGTATATATATATATATATATATATATATATATATATGAAAGAATTTAATCGCTCATAGTATGTAGTATTAGATTTTTATCCATAATTTTTTTGCTGAAGTTTAAATTATCTTATCACAAAAAAAAAAAAATCATGAATAAAGAAAATTAAGGAGGGGTTACTGTAGTATATATACATTTAATGGTGAAAAATTTGATACTCTTAAGTTACTTGCTTCACTTATTTTGTTACATATACATATATGTTAAGTGCATCTGCCGCTAAGTATATGAGCAAAATAATAAATACATATAATACTGGTTTAGCAACAATTGTAGTTATAGTTAAGTTAAGAAAGTTAAAGTTCTTACAGAAACTACAATACTATTGAATTTATTCAAAAAGTACGTTTATTTACGATTACAATGCATATTTGGGGTTAAAAATAGATAAGCAATTGACTGAGTTATTTAACTTTTCATGAAAACAAAATTTTTACCAAAATACCTTCATAATATACAAATCAATGTTATCCTAAACACACAAAAAATTTGTAATGAGAGTCTTAGTCATTCAAATATATTGTTTTTTTTCGTGTTCTTTTTAAGCACTTTCTTTAAAATTGCAAATCACTGTTAGCCTAAACACAACTTAGAATTAAAACAAATATTTGTAATGAGAGCTTTACTCATGTAAAATTATTGTTTTTTCTTTTAATATGACCTTTTGTTAATGTCTTCTTTTTCACTATGAATCTGTGTATTTAAAAAAACGTTTGCAATTTAATAAAAAACGTGTGCAATTTAAATTAAAATTAAATAAAAAATGTGTGACAATCGTAACGAATTTTGCTATATTTGTGGCTTATTTATTGATATCAGTCACCGGCGTGATTTTAAAAACAATATTGGAGTGGTAGAAGTGTACAATAAAGTATTTTATCCTTCTTTTGATACTAGTCGCTGGTGATTTGGCATCATCAGCCATATCACAAACCAAATAATTGCTACTTTTGCCAAACCGATCTTTTAGGTCACTGATTTAAAATGCGCAAACACATTAAGTATGCAACTGTTACAAAATCGATACCTGTAAGTTATGATCTACCAACAATGAGCAAATCTGTCGATGTAACAGAAAAAGATTTTGAACAAGAAGAGTTCCTTCCATCCAGATCTACAACAACGGAGCGGAACTTTTTGTCAAAAGCTGATTTCGATGATCTTGTTCGCGATTTACTAATTAAATTGCAAACGTTTCTTTAAATACACAAATTCAAAGTGAAAAAGAAGACATTAACAAAAGTAAGGCTTTCATTACAAATATTTGTTGTAATTCTAAGTTGTGTTTAGGCAAACAGTGATTTGTAATTTTAAAGAAAGTGCTTAAAAGGAGCACGAAAAAAAACAATATTTTTGAATGACTAAAACTCTCATTACAAATTTTTTGTGTGTTTAGGATAACATTGATTTGTAACTTAATAGAAGGTGCATAAAAACAACACCAAAAACATTGTGAAGGTATTTTGGTAAAAATTTTGTTTTCATGAAAAGTTAAATAACCCAGTCAATTGCTGATCTATTTTTAACTATATTAAAAACGTAATTTTTGAATAAATTCAATAGTATTTTAGTTTCTAAATAAAATACTCAAAAACGTCACCAAAAGTTGAAAATTTTTTGAAAAATCTACAAAATTTGTGTTTGCTCGACAATAACACCCAAAATTTTCAAGTTTTCTTATGTAAATTATATATCACTCGAGAGGTCGTAGTTTCTTCTTTCCAAATAGTAAGAAATTGAAAATCGGATCATTATCAACAAAATTACAGGCTTATAAGTGCGAAAACGTAAAAAAACCAGTTTTTAACCGTAAATCCGGATTTTGAAAGTGTCCGGCATATTTCACTATTGGATTCTTCTTTAACTCGACAAGACCTATAAGAAAAATAATATCCGGTTCCAGGTTTTTTGGACTGTCGCACCGTGTTATTAAATCGTTGTCATTTGTTTTAATACCTACTGTTCCATGCATTTGTTGGTCTATCTTCTTTTACTTTAAATTTCCTATACTCAGGTCGGATGCAACCGTCTTCAAATCTTCTACTTGTCATTATTTTTAAAATATTGTTTGAATTTCCTTCGTTATAAATTTTGTCTAGTAACACTCACTGCGTCATTTCTTTTATAGTATTTATTAATATACTGTCCATGTTGCTTAGGTGTATATAATGGTCGCCTGTATAATACACTGTCAGTTCGTACGACTTATATTTTATATCTTGTATCTCTATCATAAGTTCAATTACAGTATTTATTTTAAGGTTTGCAACTTTCCTGTACAGCTGGTGTAGTTCCACGTCAGGTCGATATCGTAACTTCAGTCTCTTTGGTTAATTGCCAGTTATGTTGATTATTACGTTCTTAGCAAGTCCTTGTATCGTTCTATAGAAAATTGTTCGTACCGCTTCCTTCCTTAGCTCGATGTCATTGATTGTTATTTTTCTATTATTATTTTTTTAATTATTGTTAGATAATAGATATTCAATGCTTCTAAGAAATAAATTTATTGTGATGTCACCCGTTCCGGTAAACGAAGGCAGGCTGTTAACTGTTTTCTTTATGCTGTCCCTGCTGTTTACTTCTGTCATATTCCTTAGTTCTAGGTATGTTTGTCTCATTGCTTCCAGTTGTTGCTCTCTTATAGCAAGTTCATCGACAAGTTTCACAGGCGCTACTTGAGGCTGTCCATTCGCCATTCTTCGTTGATCAAAAGCACGTTGCCTTCTCTGATTAATTTTGTATAATTATTGAAGCAGTTACTGATTTTCGTAGCTGTTCACTTGTAGTGTCTACTTTAAACTTTATGTGTTCACTTCACTTTGGTGGTGTTAGCGAAAAAACCTATGTAGCTTTCACTGCTCACGAGTAGTTTTCACTTTGTTTTTTTTTTTTTTGTAGTATCTACTTGGAATTAAAAAATATTCACTTAAGTTTGATGGTGTTGGCTTAAAAATCTTTCTATTTCGCTTTTACTGCACCAAATCTTGTTCTAATGTAATTATTTATCTTGTAATTAATTAATGTTATATATCTTTCTGAACACGGTTCGTATCACTAGATCCTTCAATGTATACACTGGATCCTACCGACTTCGCCAATTTTGTTATTTGCCGACGTTCAAGCGTTTTTAAAAAAATAAAAATAAGAGACACGTTTACGTGGTCAGATCAGACTGTCTGTTCTTTTCTTTAATTATATTCAATCAATTTTAAATGTATTACAATTTTGCTTACTTAGCTTAAATTACATTTTGTTATTTTATTTAATTTTGTTAAGGGAAATTAAAATGTATGTATGACAATTTTGCTTTCTTAACTTAAATTACGTTTTTTGGTTAAACATTTCATTTAGGAAAGCGTGTGAAGAATTATTGTTAAAATTATGCTGATTATTTACTTGGGAAAAAATGTCTTGTGCAATGCACTGGAAATATGAAATTGGTACTGTCTGGCTTTATTAATTTGGTTTAAGAATTCCTCGAATTTATCGGTTTCATTAGCTTGCGTATCAGTGATATATATATGAATGTATATATATATATATATATATATATATATATATATGTATATTTATATATTTATATATATATATATATATATATATATATATATATATTTATATTATATATATATATATATATATATATATATAATATATACATAATAATATATACATAATATTTATATATACATAAATAAAAAAAAATATAAAAATATATATATATATATATATATATATATATATATGAAAATAATGAAATAGTGGGAGTAAATTAAATATGTACATATGTACATGCATTGTACAATGATTTACTAAAAAAACATTAAATTATTATATTCAATTATTAAAATGATGTAAGTGAATTAAATACATACATTTGTACGCATGTGCATACACGCTATGATTTATTAAAAATCGAAGTTATTTCACCTAACTTTGTTGAGGTGGTTCATTTGTGCTTTTTGCTCTAGTCTCTTTAAAAATAGAATATTCTGCATATCTAAATTATTCTCCTCAGCCCACTGAACGCAAACTGAAAAGGATTTTTTTGCATCTGCATGAGAGATCTTTATTTTTTCATCCATTACTACGTCGTCAGAGTCCGTAAGCAGCACTGACAATTCATTTCATTTAGCTTGTTGTATTATATCTTCATCGGAAAAATCCAATCCAATGAAAATTTATTTGCACCAGTTGCCCAATCATTTATATCTTCTTCAGTTATGTCATTACTGAAATTCATAGCTCCAATCATATTTCGGATGGATTTCATATCATCATAGATGTCATCAGATTGTAGTTCATGAAGCAGAACTTGAAGCGGTATTATCTCTTCATCATCCCAGCACGATGGAGTCCTTGGCCACAATGCGGACCAGCGTCCAAAAAATAAATAGCATTTTTAAGGTTGAACAATTTTAAAACTTTAACCACGTCGACATCATCATCATCATCATCAATTTCTGATAAAATATGTTTCAGGAATTGTTTTCTGTAAGTAACCTTTACGTTTTCTATTAAATTTTTATCCATAAGCTGTAAGATTGCCGTACAATTTGGTGGTAACAAAAGAACTTTGAAATTTGGGTCAACACTAATTTCATCCTCTTTAGGATGTGAAGGAGCATAATGTAATATCAATAATGCTTTTAGTGGTCTGTTAATCTGTGCTAGAAACCCTTTTACTTCTGGAATAAAGTGGTTTTTGAACCACTCGAAGAAAAGGGACATTGAAATCCATCTTTTGTTAGTTGCTTTATATACTACTGGAATCTTATCACCTTTAAAGGCTCTTGGATTGGCAGATTCGCCACTAACCAAAAGAGGAAGTTTATGTGTTCCCGCAACATTTGAGCATGGCATAAATGTGTTACCAGCCAAAACTCTTCAGAAAGCTGCACATTCGTCTGCATTACAAACTTGCTCCTCACTCTTTTTCACTTTTTTTAAAAGGCTCTGCGAAGCTTTCATCGCTGGACACTTTTTCACCATAAATTTTTAGTAAACGAATACCATGTCGTAACTTAAATTTATCTAACCAGCCTAAGCTCGCTGAAAAATAGTCCTTTCCCGTCATCTTTACATAAAAGAATTTTGCCTTTGCTTTTAAAAGTTCTGAAGAAATCGGGATATGATTGTTTCTTTGCTTTGCGTCCTCTAACTCTGGATTTTCTGCGCTTTTCGAAACTTTTCTATTTCCTAAAAACAAATTATATCACGAAAATCTTTTACATTGTTTTGGTTCAAATGTTACCGGGTCCATTATACGTATTCGAAATAAATTGTTTTATCTTCTCTTTATATTTTTAATAGCGCAAATCGTTGATTTAGGAGCATATAAATTTTTTTCTTAGTTGTCGTGCACTGTCTTATATCAAAGATTATGTATATAAGATAGTGGATGACAATCACGAAAAAATGTGTATGCGTATCGTAATATTACAGCCCGCACCGAAAATATTCGTGAAACAAATGTCATATAGATTTCACCTTGTCTTGTGTAGTTAACTCGAATAACACAAAGAATTGGTTAATTTGCCTAGAGCATTCAACAATGAAACTTGTGAGACGGAAATTATTATTGTTCATGTACTTTTAAGTTGCATAGAATAGATCCTTTGTCCGAAAATAACTTTTTTTATTCATATAAAATGGTCATATGCAATATATATAAACTCTATTGCGTTATTGTGCATTAAGTCTAAAATATTTAAGTTTTCTGTAAAATATAATGTAATAAAGGATACCTTTATTTTGGTAAAATCTAGAGATTTGGAGATTTTGATAAAAACAATTTAAAACTTCTTAAAAATGTTTGTACAGAAAAAAATTATATTATTTATTAGTATTATTTTCTTTATTTTATAATTTTTATATATCTATCTTTTTTTTTGTTATATATCTTTTTTATTAATTTTTTACACATTTGCTTTTCTATTTTTACTATTTTGATAAAATCTGCACTTTTCTTTGCCTAGAACCACGGTTGCCACTCTAAATTTTTCTTCGGGACCAAAATCCATAAAAAGAAGAACTAAAATAAAAAAAGAGAACCAATTTTTTCAATTTTATTTGCAAGCCACCATAATACAATACTTTTTACACTGAAGTCAAATTGTCAATAACTAATTTGTAAACAAAAGTAACAATCGATCAGTGTTGCCAATAAAGCTTTTTATTTTACTACTGTGGGTAGGTAATAATCGACTTCTATCAAGTGTTGTAAACGAATCAAATCTTTTACTTTATGTGAAGAGTAATAATTTTCGTAAATACATTTTTACAGGCATGATAAAGCTTTCAAAATTTATTTATATTATATTCGTTAACTTTTCATAAAAGAAAAAAATGAACCAGCGAACCAAACGTAAAAAACAACAATTTTTGGTTCAATTGTACCACAGTGGCAACTGTGCCTAGAACTACCTTTTTCTATAGCCCAAGAGCAGTGGTTTCGCAGGAGAACCAATAATAAAAAGTCCAATAATTGCTGCTTATGGATGGAACAATCATCACTGAACGATTCTGGAGTTGAACGTTTGCCCAAGTCAATAATAAATGATTTTATACCATTGCGTTCTGGTTCAGTTTTAAAGATATTGTGAAATACTAAAATATGTTTCTTACTTGCATCAATTAGTTTGTCTGATGGAGCAGCAAAATTTTCAAAATGTTTCAGAGACTGATACATCTTAAAGAATATAAAAAGCTCGCTTGGGGCTGTTAAAACTTCATCCATTCTTAAGCTCGTTACAGCATTTTTCGCATTGCAAATTTGGAATAATATTAAATGTAACATACGCAACGAAGTATCTCATTGAAATCAGTTCAAAATTTATGTTCTCCGCATTATTAAAAATATCTTCTAACAAGTAATCTGCGTATACATCATCGTCAAGATCAACAACAACCCTTTAATTAGAGCCAATTTCAGTATGAAGAATATATATCATAATCATTACTCTTTGGTTACCCTATATATATCATAAGTATCAATTTGGTCAATCTCGTATTGTTCGACTGCACAGTTACTGGAAGAACTTGATTGAATAATTTTAGCAACCATAACATTTGCCAAAATAATATTTAACTCGGCTAAGGAAAGGTTGCTATTGCTGTCTCCCTTTTGCCGCAGTAGAGAAAATATATTTTTTAACTTGATAAAGAAATTTTGTTGTAACATAATATAAATCAAGCCCTTCTTTTTAAATAAAAACTTAAAATTTATAAACATTTTAGTTACTATATGTACCACAAAATACCGAATGTGCCAAAAACAAACAAAAAAATTCCCACCCCTGGAGACGAAAACTAAATTTTTTAAAATAATGTTTTACCAATGCAAGTCCTTATGATGTATAAAGCGATTTTATATAAGAAAAACTAAAATTGTTAACAATTTTTGTCACTTTCATGTACTACAAAACATGCAGTATCCAACACTGGAAACGAAATTTTGATTTTTTTTAAATTTTTGATACCAAATTTGTTTTGCCAGAATAAAAAATAGTTTTAGCGAAGAAGAAACGACGTTAATTGATTTTTGGCTATTTTATTGTATTAAAAAATTCAAATTTCCTAACCCTGGATGGGAACTTTAAATTTAAAAATATTTTTTCATCCATACAAATCTTCATGTTACCAAAAACAGTTTTATTTAAGAACAACTTAACATATTTATATATATTTTAGTTATTATATGTAACACAAAATACCGAATGTGCCCAAAAAATATTTGAATTTCCGATCCCTGGAGGTGAAAATTAAAACTTTTTAAAATTATTTTTTACCCATACAAGTCTTCATGATGTATAAAGTGGTTTTATTTAATGAAAACTACAAATTTGTAACCATTTCTGTCACTTTCATGTACTACAATATACATCAGTTTTCGAAATTTGTTTTTATTTAATTTTTGATACCAATTTTGTTTTACCAGGACAAAAAATAGTTTTAACCAGGATAAAACGACGTTAGTTGATTTTTAGTTATTTTAATGTACAAAAAATATAAAAATTTCCTACCCCTGGATAAGAATTTTTAAATTTTTAAATTTTTTCCATCTATGCAAATCTTCCTGATGCATAAAACGATTTTATTTAAGAAAAACTTAAAATTTTTAAACATTTTAATTATTATATGTACCACAAAATACCGAATGTGTCAAAAAAATATTAAATTTCCGATCCCTGGAATCAAAAATTTTAATTTTTTAAAATTATTTCTTACCAACGGAAGTCTTCATGATGTATAAAGCGGTTTTATTTAAGAAAAATTACAAATTTGTTACCACTTTCGTTACTTCCATGTACTACAAAATATTGCAGTACCGAACCCTGGAATTGAAATTTTGATTTTTTTAAATTTTTGATACCAATTTCGTTTTGCCGAAATAAAAAGTAATTTTTACCAGGAAAAATGACGGCAGTTGATTTTTGGTTAGTTTATTGTATAAAAAAAATTTGAGTTTCCTAACCCTGGATGGGAACTTTAAATTTTTAATTTTTTTTCATCGATGCAAATCTTCATTACACCAAAAACGGTTTTATTTAAGATTAACTTAAAATTCTTAAACATTTTAGCTATTATATGTACCACAAAATACCGAATGTAGCAAAAAAAAAAAATTTTAATATCCCATCCCTAGATTATTTTTTTTTAAGTTTTAAATGGACAATTGAGGAGTCCCAAAGCATGAAATAGGTTCAATTTTCAAATAAACAAAAAAATAATCGGTTTTGGTGTTAATTTTGCGTCGAGAAATAGGTGTAAGCTTCCCAGCTCTGGAACCGTCCTTCCGATTTGAATTTCAATACCACTCTAAGTTAGCTCACTTCCAATCGATCAGTCCAAGAATGAAGTCTCTAGCTCTTCTGGGGGCTTGGGAAAACCACGTACAGACAGACGGACATCGCTCAATCGTCATCGCTATTCATAAGGATTCAGAATATATATACTTTATGGGGTCGCATATTAATATCGAAGAAATTACACACGGAATTGCAAACCTAAATATACCCTTTCACATTTTTGTGAAGGGTATAATTAAAGTTAATAAAATTGCAATACATTATTTAGTATATTGGAATATGTATATTGCAGTACAATTCAGTTTTCATACCATTTTGAATAATAATTTCAAGCAAAATAAAAAGGTAATACGGGAGCACAATTCAGGGGCTAAACAATTTACATACGAATTTCGATCATTTTTCAGTACCGTATATATATATATATATATATATATATATATATATATGTATATATATATATATATATATATATATATACATATATATATATATATGTATATATATATATATATATATATATACATATATATATATATATATATATATATCTATATATATACAAATAAATTGCATTGTGTTAGTAATTGATGTTCTCCGGAATGCGTGAACCGATTTAGTTTATATGAAAGGAGACGTCAATACCAAGGTTTATATGTAAACACAGTTTCTGTATGTGTATTGATTTATGAGTTATATTCATTTTAGTGAACGCTGCAATCATTTCGAAGTATTTGATTCAATATTTTGAAAAACTGAAATACAATTCGTTTTTAAGTTCATTACAATTAAATTTTGATCAAACCGTTAATTTAATTTAGCTTTTCTAAATCACAACTTCGGAATAAAAACATAAATATTGAAATACATTATGCACAGCCCACGTCATATGAATGAGTACGCGCAGGATGCAATGACTTATATGCGTCATTACGGTCGACCAGATTTATTTATAACATTTACATGTAATCCGCAATGGAGTGACATTAAACATAATATATTCGCTGGCCAAGGCCCACCGACCGCCATGATATCACTTCCCGTTTTTTAAGCAGAAATTGAAAGCACTTATGGGCTTTAGCGTGAAATCTAAAGTGTTTGGTGAGGTGAAGTTCTGGATATAGTCTGTGGAGTGGCAAAAGCGTGGTTTGCCACACGCTCACATTTCAATATGGTTGGTGAATAAAATCACATCGCATGAAGTCGACAAAGTTATATGTTCTGAAATTCCAGATCAAATATGTGATTCTGCACAGCCCATGTCATATGCTTGAGTATGCGAATAAGAAATCTGTTGAAGCTTTGGAAGAAACAATGAAAGATCTCCAAGATAACTCTGATTTGTTTGGTGGTGCGTTGATTTTATTGCCAGAAGACTTTAGGCAAACATTGCCCGTTATTCCTAGATCGGCAGCTGCCGATGAAATTAACGCTTGCTTAAAGTCTTCATATTTATGAAGATTTGTTAAAATATCGAAAATCACTATCAACGTTCGTGTTCAGTAGCAGAATGATCCATCTGCTGATAAGTTCTCTAAGCAATTGCGAAAATTGGGAACGGTGCAATGTCTATTGATGACACTGGATTGACAACATTGCCAAATGATTTTTGCCGTTTCGTACAGTCAAAAGTGGAATTTATTGAAGGTTTTTTCACTTACATAACACAACAATATACATGCCAAGCATGGTTGAGTGCCAGAGTTATTTTAGCGGCAAAGGACAAAGATGTTACTGAATTAAACATGGCTATACAATCAAAGATTCCCGGCGAAGTGGTGTTGTACAAGTCTGTCGATACTGTTACCAATGAAGAAGATGTTTTGAATTATCCAACAGAATTTTAGAATTCCAATAGAAAGTTGGAGCCACTATTATTATGCTTCGTAATATCAATCAACCCCGTTTGTGTAATGGTACAAGACTAGCTATTAAAAGGTTGATGGTTTATGTAATTGAAGCTACTATTTCAACTGGAATATTAAAAGGCGAAGATGTATTCATTCCACGTATCCCAATGATTCCGTCTGATATACAATTTGAATTTAAACGACTTCAGTTTCCTGTTCGCCTTGCGTTTGCGATTACCAATCGTTAGAAATTTGTGGACTGAATTTAGTGTATCCAGTTTTCTCATATGGACAGTTCTATGTAGCCTGTTCGCGCGTTGGCAAACTATCGGTTTTGTATATTTACACCGAAAATGGAAAAACAACAAATGTTGTTTACCACAGAATATTACAGTAAAAGCAGTTCATCGCTGATTTGAATGAATTCGAATTAATTTTTTTATTTTCTTTTTTGCACTACGAAGTGTGCAGGAGGTTCGAGAGTATATATATATATATATATATATATATATATATATATATGTATATATGTTTTTATGTATATACATATGTATATCATATATATATCTATATATATATATATATATATATATATATATATATATATGTTTGTATGTATACACATATGTATATCATAGTAATATATGGCATCATCGCATCGGGGCTGATAGATACATTTTTGTTTATCCAACAACAACACAAGTATTATTTACCCTACATTAATTTACGCAGTAGTGTTTTTCTCTTTGGACATGGATCTATGTAACATAAAAATAGATGAACAATCACAATTTTCTGCAACAAATAACACATTCCGACTCACAAATTTCATTGTTAATGCTCTAGTCAAACCAACCAATTTTGTTTTTTATTGGAACAAATAACTACACAAGACATTACACATTTTTTTATGCTTTTCATGCATTATCTTCTATACATAATCTTTGGTATAACACACCTATCGATTACAACTAGTTTTAGGTACAGCTCGTGCTTACGGCTTGTAAATACTTCTACGATCGTGTCATGTAATTTTTACGAATTGGTTTGAGAATATAAAACGAGCTCAAAACTTCATATGTACAACATGAAACATGTTCCTATAAATTTTGAAATGCAGACAATAGAAAAGAAGTGGGAAATGTTACAAGAACACACTAATATACCGAAGACACTTTTTATGGAATTATTGACTTTTTGTATCAAAGATTGCAGGTATTTTAGATATAATGAAAATTTTTGTATGAACAGAAGAGAAGAATGCCGAGGGATCTCCTGCATCTCCAGTAGTAGCTAACATAATAATGGAAGAATTACTGACCTCAGTTCTAAATAAAATGGACATTAAGCCAAGGAAAATTACGAAATACGTTGACGACCTATTTGGGATTGTAAAAACCAACAAAACAGATGAAACACTGGCAGCTTTAAATGCCTTTAAGAAGGAAATTAAGTTTACGTTGGAAACGGAATCCGACAACAAATTACCCTATTTAGACGCATTGAGTGTGAGACATAACAAAATAATTAAACTAGATTGGTATCAAAAACCTTCAGCCAGTGGAAGACTTATCAGTTTTTATTCCAAACATCCTCGCAATATGATATTAAACACTGCCACTAATTTTATTAATAGACACCAGCAACACTGACTTTTATAAAAATAACATAATAAAAATTAAGACTATTTTGGGGAAAAATTACTATCCAACAAGGGTAGTTAACAAGTTGATAAGAATCGAAGTACAGAAGAGAAAAAACTATTACAACGTAATAACCGAAAAACCAACAAAAATTTACAAATCAATACAATGCATAGCAATGAAAATGAAGTTATTTACAAATATGAAATCAAAACTTAATACAATGGACGAATCAAATTTAGTTTATGAAATAACTTGCAATGGAGACAACACTGAAGCATGTAAGAAAATATATGTTGGTACGACAAGAACAAAACTAAGGACTAGAATATCTGGACATGCATATATATGATCTAAATAATAATAAAACATCTGTGACCCAAAAAACTGCACTTGCTGCCCACTGTGCAATAACTGGACACCAACTAGACTTAAGTAAGTAAGAATATTAGAAAGAGAGAAGAATTATACAAAGAGATATATGCAAGAGATGCTCCACATAATCAGGTATAGGGACCACTACATTGAAAGATTGGCATGTCATGGTATTGGTTTGTTTTTCTTCTCATTTAATAACATCCGACGTACGCCTGCTTGGTTCGGAATTTTCTTCTAGACTAATAGGGCTATTACACTGATGTACATGTTGGCCGACATGCTCGACGGCGAAGTTTACGTTTTACTATTACACTATCGAACGCTGGTGGCGTATTCATTATACAAAAATTTTTGATGCGAAAGCATGGCAATGAAGCGGAAAGTTGTAGCAGCTATGGTTATCAATGAAATACTATTACAAGAGGAGGAAAACGAAAATAAAGTTTAATATATTGTACCCAATAATATATAATTGCATATTGTGGTATATATATGATGTTTTTTTTTTACACAATTGCGGCAGATTTTTATATAATTCAATTAATTCTTCCCAAAACTAACGTTACTGAAAGACATGTTTTTAGAAACTTTCCGATAAACACACAGCATCGTCACCGGCAAAGGCAACAACTAAGCTGAATTTTTATTTGAAGTACGACCGACACGTTATTACACCAGTATGTTGGTACGCCACGAACATCAGAAAATCAAAAATTTTTGAAAACCGACCAACATGTCTCACGACATGCTATTACACCAGGAGATTTGGTACGTTGTCGAGCATGTTGGCCAATATGTACGTCAGTGTAATAGCCCTATAAGAACAATTTCGTTCCCTACTTCGCTTATCAATTTTGTGTATGTACACATCGTTCGCTCTTTTTGCATTTGCCCATACATGCACATAATAAATACTTCCGCTGACAAGAGAATTAAATACAAATCAGACACTGACAATTGTGCACTCATCTATAGATATACAATAAACAAACGCAGAACAAGAAAAAAAAACAGTAAACAGTAGGTGACAAGGTTTATTAGTATAAACAAGTGACTAGACCAGGACTATAAAAATGTAATTATTATTATTGTTGTAAATAATTCAATATTAAGTAGTTTATTGTTTTTGTTTTTTTTTTTGTTTAGAAAATTGTAGTTCCTTCAAGATGACCAACAGAGTTGGTCGAAATATTGGAATAAAAATATATTAAAAGAAAAGTATTAATATTATTTTATTATAAAAAAAGACCTCAAGCCGAAAAGCACATCACGAACAAATAATAAATTATTTAAAATATTTTTAGCGGGCTTAATTGTTTTACTCTTGGTTGTTAGAGTTACGCAAACCTTTGTATGTATATCATACAAAAAGTAGTGCAATAATTTGTGTCAATATTTGTCTGTATAGTGGCACATTGTATTATGACACCCACATCTGCAATGTAATTGTAATAGATCAAAAATTGTTCAATTATGTTATTGGCGTGTACTCAACAAAATTTTTGTGTCATAGGTGACGGATCGGCAATAGAATGCTGCAACAAACAGAATTACAAGCTTCCACCACGCTATCACCATCCAGCTTGTGAACCATTGATAAGTAAAGATTTCCTAAATCGCCACGGACCTGATACTTGCTTGAACTATGTACGTAGTGGTCTGACAGTTGGAAATAAGTGTACTTTTGCGCCTCCAGAGCAGGTAAGTTGTAAAGACATCAATAGTCGATAACTGAAATTGTAAATACCCAAGCAGAGAATATGTTGAACCGCTTACAGAATGCTTAAAAATATGTCAGATATTTTTCATACTAAAAACAAAAAAGATTTACTTGTACATACAAACATACATATACATTAAGCTATATATGTTAATATAGAAACATATGTTGCTATGTACTTATAAGTTGACACGTTCCCAGTATTTACGATTTCAGCTTTCGGCTAATTCTGCTTTATATATGTGTAATAAAGTTTGAATATTTCCATGCACTTCTAATTTTAGTTAAGCCAGTGCACAGCTAAACTTGATCTGTCACAATTGTATGGAATTAATGAAATGTCCGTTAATCGCATGCGTTTATACCAAAATGGTCTTCTTAAATCTTCTGGGTCAGGATCTCTACAAGATTCATTGTTACCTCTGGCAGCAGAAGACTCTAATTGGTTTTGTGCTCCGAATTCAGACGACAGCACCAACTCAACTTGTTTTATGGCAGGTGATTCTCGTGTTAATAGCGATCCTTTTGCCATCATAATCCATACATTAATGATGCGTAATCACAATCGCATTGCCAAAGACTTAATTCTCAAACATCCATATTGGAAAGATGACCAACTTTTCCAGAAAGCGAAATCTATTAATATAAACTTCTATAAGCAAATTGTTTTCAATGAATGGCTACCAATTGTTTTGGGAACTTCAATGGTAAACGATATTAAGGACATGACGATACGAAACGTAAATTATGAATCGTTTGATCAAACATCTAATGAATACGCAGTGGCCGCCTCAAGATTCTATCTTTCGATGATGCCTAACGAACTTCATGTCTATGCTTCTGGAAGGTATGCACATACAAAAAAAAAAAAAAAAAAAGAAAACAATATTTTACTTCATGAGTCATTTTAAAAGATTTTATTGCAACAAATTGTCTGCCCATATCACGATAGCGGAAGATTTATCTTTTTATATAATTATTTATACAATTTTCTGCTTGTCTTAAGTTAAATTTATGAAAGGAACAACACTTTTTTTGAAATAAATTCAAATATAAGAATGTTTGAATGAACAAATTACTTCGATAATTGTGTGGAATCAAAAGCGTTAATGAAGTGGTCTCAATGAACAACTTGCATCAGTACTTGAAGTTTTTATTACCGCTGCACTTAATGTGATGCGCAAAATATTTAATGGTTTGAGAATGCGCATTTTAGTGCTCTATCTTAGTTTCTCCAAGAACAAATGTGTGTCTATCGGATTATAGCTGCATCTGATTACTATTTCCCAATCAGTTATAAGAATCTGGATTTCCTTTGTTTTATTGTTTATCTCAAACCCAAATTTTCTTATACTTTTGAAATCCGAAAGCGATGTACACTCCCAAATAAAATGTTTATGAGGCTTCCTATTGGCAATGCCGTTTTCATTCTTGTGGTTCTTTTTCATGCCCCGCATTATGGATAGGATTTCCTTTGGTTTTTGTTCAATTTCAAAGTGAACCATTGACTTGAGCACATCGCTGTCTATTAGTATCCTTTATAGTGCATCTGCATTTGTATTAATTTTTTACAATATCTCGAAATCATAATCACAGAAGTCCATCCTGATCCCTGCCATTTCCGATGATGGGTTCCTACGAGAAAATAACGATAGCTATTTGTATGGTAATTACTAACATTTTATATTGCTATGTTAAATTGAATTAATATTCATAGGCTAATTGTTTGAAATTAATTTAAAATCTCAGAAAGACATGATGATAAATATTCCAAGGCACAAAGGAAAGTCAACATCAGTTTTATTCAACTTACACAGCAGAGCAGAACAGCTGTTTTCGAAAGTCGCATCATCAGTGCTCATGTGTATATTGTGTTTGTCACCACTTTTTAGGTGGCTTAGTTGAATGTGATAACAGTTCCTATTTACACAAATTTTATTGTGAAAAAGAATCCGAGAACTGTATCAACCTGATCATGGTACAATTACCAGGTATATGCAAAGCGAATTCATTACCACAAAGCATCTTTTTTGTGAAACACAATGTCAAAAACAAGGCGAATTAATTAATTCGCCTTTCTCAAATAAAATAAAATTTTTTGTAAACAAAATTAGTTCATTATTGTGTTTTAAAATATCAAAGTGGTGACGTAAGTATTAATTGTAGTAAAATTTATGAAATAAAATAAAACAAAATTTATATTTTAGGAGACACAGACGTGTTGTGGGTGTTCAAGAAGTTCAGAAACTCTACAGGCTTCCAAGAATCCGAAAATGTAAGTGTGTGATAGATATAAACGTTTTCCGGAAAAGTGGCAGACAGTGCTTGGAATTGATTCAGGACAAGCATTGTTTGCACTCATAATTTTTCCTGCAGAAGTACATATCTTTGTGGCATTTTCAGTAGTAATTTATCATATTATTAGTTTACATTTGATTATGGATCCATAGGGGTTTGCATCAGTGAAATAATGTAAGATGATGGAAGTCAAATGAATATACTTTGGGAAGAGAGCAGGAGTGGAATATGATATAATGATTTCAGGTAACATTTTCGTTCTGTTTATAACTCTTCACCTTTATTAAAATAACTTATTTTTTATTTTCTTTACATTGTCACCAAACAAGGCAGTTCGTAAAAGTGTACCAGCTACCGGCGGTGGTACGAAACCACATCGTTTTCATCCTGGTAGAGTAGTTTTGAATGAAATTCGTCGCTATCAAAATAGTACTGATTTGTTGATTTGTAAATTGCTCGTGAAATTGTAGAAGGCCTAAAAACTGATTTGCGTTTCCAGAGTTCTGCTGTGATGGCTCTTTAGGAAGTTAGTGAAGCTTATTTGGCTGGTCTCTTCCTAACTACCAATTTCTGCACAATCTATATACTCTTGGCCAGACGAATTTGTGGCGAACGAGCTTGAATATTGCCTGACGACAATAATTACCCTTACTACCATCGTACAAGATGTTATAACCATTTTTAAAAACAATCGGACCACAAAACTTTTTATAAAAAAAAGATTATATTTGTCTATTCTTACAAATATTAAATAAACAAAAATATTGTTGAAGTGATTGCTCAAATCTTTGTATATATTGTATGTAACTTATTTTGCAATGATATCACATCACCAATCATCCGTTTGTATAGAATTTTGGGAATGGTATTTGATTTCACATACCGATAAAACAAATAATACTCATACAATTTTATTTTGAAATCAATGAATAAAAATTTCAGCTTTATATTTAAAAATTTCCAACAACCAAAACATAGTAACCAGAAAACAAAAATGCGGCGAATATAAGCATATACCTGCTTATTGTACCATGAACCTGATGTTAACACGTTTTTGTTTTAATACCCGTGTTACCGTTTGATTATTTTCTTCATGTCCCATTTTTCTGAATTTTTTTGTTCCATTATACCTAAGTCAAACTTTCTTGGTTTGAATTTTATACTTAAGTATATGTGAACGGTTTTTCCAATTATCATTGGTAGCTGAAGCCTTAGCTTGAATTTGTAAGGTAATTATTTTTACGAACATTTTATATTGCTATGTTAAATTGAATTAATATTCATAGGCTAATTGTTCGAAATTAATTTAAAATGTCAGAAAGACATGATGATAAATATTCCAAGGCACAAAGGAAAGTCAACATCAGTTTTATTCAACTTACACAGCAGATACAACGATAGTTATTGCTAAAAGCTATTGGTAAATTCTTTCCGATTTCAACCTGTTATAATACCGCTCCTAGCGCTACATTGGAAGCCTCCGTGGTCAATGTTAAAGATGTAAAAAGTCTTAATATAGGCTGTTTAATGAATTTGATATGAGGGTATAAATAGATATCTGATAATCTGAGTCCTATACAAATTGTTTGTTCTTTTTCAATAATAAATTCAATGTTGTTTCTATATGACGAAACGCTTGTAGTTATTGCATGCATCTACATTTGTTAGTGTCAGGTAGTTTTTATTCACCCTATTTTTGTTTGGACCTGTACATATTCCTTTATCGCTTATAAGATGACCTAAATGTATTGTCTCTTTCTTCAAAAAACAGCACACGTTTGTATTTAATTTTAAGTTACGGGTATATTGCCTTCAGCTATTAAAAGCTTTTACCATATTATTATGATGATTCTGTATGCTTAAAACAGATACTATGACGTCATCTACGCATAAAAACGCTAATTGCTAACATATTCTGGAAGCTATTGGACGATATCTTTAAACCAAATGACAATCGGGTGTATTGAATTTCACCATTTATAGTTGAAAAAGTGAAAAAGATATCAACGGTCTGGATTCTTTGTCTGGTAATATATAAAATAGAGAAATACTTAGTTCTTGTCGAAGGAAATTTATCGCTAACTTGCGTTTATGTTACGAAAATCAACTACCAATCAATGGTTCAATTATCCCATCTTTTAGTTACTTATCTACCTGCTCATTCTTCCATTTGGGCTTCAGGAGTCTTTTGTATATTTTGCGTATAAAAAAGTTGTTATTTTCATTTAAAACCTTTTGTAAAATTTTGAGAAATCTTTTATAATTATTTGTTTATCAGTCGTATTTAGAACTTTTATGTGCTGCGTGCCTATCGCTGGTATTATAGTATTTGCTACAAAATCTTTTGGAGCTATCTCTCCATTTAGTATTAGGCTTTCCTTATCTGTTGGAACTTTTGTCGGTATAATAGATTGCGAACGTGCTGGTACGCAAACATCTATATGACAGATACATCCGTTGTTTATTTGTAAAACAAAGTTGCTGTGTACATCTCAAAATCAATTTTTTATTTGTATATTTCTAAAATGGCTTCTTGTGTAACCTTTGTCAATGCTCTCAATACAAATGTAAAATTGATTTTGTGATGTACACAGCAACTCTCTTAATTCAGCTTTCTCTCTACATACTTACAACTTATTTTTATTGGACTATTTGCATTTAAGTAGTAGGATACTGTATGTGCGAGACCAATTAAAACTCTCAAATTTCAGCAATTAAATTTAAAATTTTGAAATTTGAATTGCCAAATTTATGTTAATTGTTTTTTTTTTTTAGTAATTTGATACTTTAATGTGTGTGTGTGTATTTTTTCCCACGGTTAAATAGGGGGTTCACATTGTTGGGCTAGGCGTGGGAATTTCTGTCTGTCCATATGTGACCTTGGGAATACATGTTCGTCGGTATGTGAGCGTGGGAATTTGTGTCTGTCCATATGTGACTTTGGGAACACATGTCCGTCGGTATGTGAGCGTGGGAATTTGTGTCTGTCCATATGTGACCTTGGGAATACATGTCCGTCCGTATGTGGGCGTGGGAATTTGTGTCTGTCCATATGTGAGCGTAGGAATTCTGTCTGTCTATGTATGCTATAGCCTAATAGAAAATAAGAAATTTTTAGGAACATTAGAACATTTTTTTAGGAATTACTCTATTTCAAAAGTGTTGTAGTTATATATGGATACCCTTAATGTTTGTGGTTCGTTTCTTCTCGCTGGAGTGAGATTTCTTCTTTTATTTTTTGTTTGTTTTTAATTTTGGTGTGTGTTTACTTAAGACATTTTGTCCAGCAATCCAGTTATTTATTTTTTGTTTGCAAGCTTGAGTCTGGGGGAATAATTTGATTATTCAGATCTTGAAGTCGTTGTGAAAAAAAATTTACTATTCCATAAATATTGAAATTGATATTTTGTTTATTTTATACATGACGATCATCGATGGATTTTATTTGGGGATCTGGATGGTGGTGCGATTTCTGTATTTTGTAGAATATGAATATTTATGCTATGTTTAAGTGTGTGTGTTTTTTGTGTTCTGAGTGGCGGTTGAAATGTCTGCCTGTCAGACAGGCTCTGTGTGTGACGATTGGTGAGTCTGTATGACAGTCCACTTTCTTGCTTTCCTGGATTTTGCGCAAGTGGGTCACAATGAAATGTGATAAGATGTACATATGCATGCGTACAAAAATATCTACAAATTTCTTTCATTTACATACAAACATATAATAAGCGTTTATTCTATGTGCTCAAATATTCCCTTGACCATTTGAATGAATGAACCATTGTGTTTGTTTGTTTGCTTTTTTGTGTATTCTCTGAAAAACAATATGTATGTAGGTTTTTATTTGAAATAAAAAGACATTTATTTTAATTTTTATAAGCATTTGCTTAAAAGTTTGTTAGCATTTTCATTTTTAAGTAAAATTGCATTTTTTAAGGCACAAACACCATAGTTGTGATAGCTACAATAGAGATATATTGACTGCTTAGTTTCCATTTGTATAAAATTAATGCAGCCAATGTCTTCAATGTTATAAACTGTTTGATGAATAATTTTTTCCAGCCATTTTTTCTTCTCTTCCTTCTTATATTGGATTTTAAAAACTTGCAAACGCTTTGAAATGAGACTGATCCATCATTCCAGTTAATATGATGATAGTTTTTTGTTAACCAAACTGCTTCTCTCTGTTTCTTGGCTGATAAACATGCGAAATCAAAAGGAGGTTTTATGATGAAATTGAGATATTCGTTGTTGCTGAAAACTACAGCTAGTTCTTTTGCGATGAAGTCATTTGAATTATTTTTGAAACCTTGCAAGTCTACAAAAACAATATCACCATCCATGTTATTTAATTCATAAGACTTTCCGGACTTGACCTTTTATTGGTATGTATTCTATTACGCGGTCATGAATAAGAACGCAGTAAGCTGATGTTTTTGCTGGAATATTTGTTGCTGTTTCAAATTCAATTTTTATGTCGATTGGTCCGGTATTGACTGACTCTTTCTGATAGCTTACATCTACTACAATAACTGGGGCGTTGGCTTTAAACTCCTGAGCAGTTAACAATAGTTGAGGCTCTGTCATAAAGTAGCTTTGTTGAAATCTTACATACATATCATATAGAATTGCATGACGTTCATTTTTAAATTTTATGTTAAGATCATCATAGGGTAAGAGGTTGAATTTAAATGTACTTTTAAATTAGTCAGGTCACAGTGAACAAATTTGTTATCTCGTTGAAATGCGACCAATACAAAACGCAGTCGCTCTTTACTTGCAGCTAATTTAACATTCCAAATATGACTTGTCCCTGTATTCAATTGTGGATTCATATGACAATCCCAGCTACGAAATGCCATCGGCACCATTGTTAATAATTTTAATCATATTCAACTTGCTCTGATCAGATAATTGTACGTGTGGAGTTTTCCAGGAGATGAGTGAAATTGTAAGTTTAGATTTTTCAGTAGAAACGCTCGAGTGTACAAGAGCTTCATCATTTTTATGGCGCAAGAGTATCAATTCATGCTTTCCATTAAGTATAACTTTGTTGTAGTCTTTACCAAATCCCAAAAGCATTTTTAGTGGTACACAAAAATTAAAATATCCGTTCTTAAGATTCAAATCATCAGTTTTATGCCATCCACCATTTTGCATTACAACGCTTTCAGTTGGTGATAAAGATACCAAATTTTTTATTGTGGTTGTTGTTCCTAAATATCTTGTATGATCGATTTCAATGCCATTAAGCTCGTAGCGGATTTCATCAAATAAATGTGCAACAAAGTTGTTTTTCAATTTAAAATTTTAGGAAAATTTTCCAGTTTTTTCATCTACAACGAAACCTTCCACATATATACAGTTCTCACTAGGTAACACGTACAAATCTTGATTTTGTATTGAGATTCGAATCTCATCATTATTGTTGTACGATTGTAGATATGGTATGTAGGTAGGATAGTCCTTTTTTATTATATTTTCGTCAGACAATGGCTTCTCCAATACGTTTATTATTGAGCTCATTTTGTTTTCAGTTTGAAATTCAGAGACTTGAGAAAACTTTTGTTTGCTGTTGTAAGTGACCCTTGACGAGCAGATCTTTTGAATTGTGGTTTATTTTGTAATATCTGTGGATGAGAGGTAACTGCCGTATTTTGTGATATACTTGTATTGTATATTATAATTACTTAGTTGGCCTTAAATATATTCGTATTTTAATATCCTCTGCTCGAAAATTAATTAAATCACCGTTATGATTAATCACGCGCAGTGATAGAGAACTTATCTCTTTGGTGTTTACAGGTAAATAAATGAGATTCCTTGGAATCTCATCTATTTTATAGCCTGCAGGTACATTAATCAGAAACTCATGAAGTATATGTGATTTTGAATAGTTCATATATGTGTTAGTAGCTATACTACTTTCAATTCGCTAGAGATTTACTTTAAAAATATTAACTGGAAGATCTGAGTAATGATCATCGGTCGGTGTTAATTGTATTTTCTTTATTGAAATATATCGGATCCTTAGAACTATTTATTTTAACTTCCATCATATTGTTGTTAGCTTCTATAAAAATATGCTCTCCAGGACTAAGTCGTTTATATTGTTCTTCTATGTAGTCAATTATATCTTTCAATTCATAAGATCCAATTGGTATTTCAATGTTCCCCTATATGAAACATATTGTTATAGGAGTCTACATTTTGAATACTGTTGTCTGAATGAAAATCAGTTAGCGCACACTCATATGTATCATTTAAGTCAATGGGAGGAAAATAATTAGCATATAGCACTGATGAGTTAGAGCTCAAGGTCAGTGTTATTGACATTATAACAGCCTGTTCACAAATAAATAAAGTTTACTATACAGCATTGAATATATAAAATAAAATTATATTTGCATATATATTTAATAATTTTATTTTAAAATTAACATTAGTTATTAAAAATATTGATGTTATTGTCGTTGTTATCATTGCGGATGGCGATTTATTTCGTTTTCCAACTACAGTATTTGATCTTTGCTTATCCAGGAATTGTGTTGATTAGAAAATCCCAACCATTTAACTAATGCTTTGTCGCTTTTCAGTCTGATCACCTTTTCAACTAGATATGTATTTGGAAATCTAGTTCTTGACAGTTCTTTCGTGTAGAAGCCACCTCTAATAGGATTTCCAAGATAATCTTCTAATATGTATGTTGTAGGATATGTATTCTGAACTCTTGTTATTGTGAAAATTTCTGTTGTCCAATTCGGAGTATGGCCTTTCTCACAAATATGTTTATATTTGCTAATACTTACATGGTCCCCTGCATTAAATTTTGACATTTTATACATCTTTAAATGACTGTATACTGTGTTTAAAACCTGTTTTTCATTTGTTGAATTTACTTTAATCGGTGACATTTTAATGGTGCGATGAATTTTTCTATTGTATGCATCAAGTAAATCTCTATACATATCAATCCAATTATATGAACCATTTAAGCTAAATTCCTTCCACAACATTCCTTTTAATGTTCTATTGAATCGTTCTACTATTGAGGCTTTCATAGTGCTATATGTTGAGTAGTGATTAATATTGTATTTATTCATCAACTGACTGAAATGTTTATTGAAAAATTCTTTACCATCGTCTGTTTGCAAGTTTTTCGGTATTCGTCCCAATTTGAAAATATTCTCCATTGCCTGAGTTGTTTCGAATGCATTCTTTCTTCTCAAAGGTACTGCTCAAGCAAATTTTGAGAATGTATCAATTACAGTTAGCAAAAATCGATAATTTCTATTGTCTAAGGAATAATTTCCCATTTCAACTAAATCACCTTGCCAAAGATCATCTATTCCTTTCATCACAACTCTACGACGTACAAAACGTTTTCGAGCCTGCTTATGCAATTCATTTACAACATTTCTCTTTGAAGACATCTTGTTTTTCCAGTCGCTGTTTTAAGTGTGTTGTGATCTACTTGATGCACTTCCACCTATTGATACGAACATGTAATTTTCTATTCTATAAATTTTTTCTCGTAGCTCTTCAATTTCCATATCAAAAAGTGATTTATTACCATAAGATTTTCTAACTGGAAAGCTACTTCTTGTTGCTGTTTTTTGAGTTCAGTTTGCAGAAACAATTTACTGATAACATCGTTTTCCTCCAGAGCGTTTGCAACATTTTTGATTCTCTTGTATTGGACATCAATGTTTTTGTTCGTATCCATAAAGAAGCCCAACAACTTAGTCGCATTTTCGGTTGAAATTAATTCACTTCTATCGTTAATATAATGCCCAAATTTATCAACGGACATGTTTTATATAAAAATCTATGTATGTATATAGTTTATACAATTATATTAGCTTCACGTAGTTCTTCAATAATTGAGACAATTTCGTTGTTGTGATTAGTATGGCCTGCAGACTGTGGTGCAAGCAGTAGTCTAAGTCGATCTACCAACTCGTTTGGATCATCCCAGTATATATAGTTTGGATTATGAGGGTTAATCTGCATCAAACCCCTTCCTAAATAATTACTTTTTGTTACATCTGATGAGCCTGTATGATTGTCTCCTTTGAAAAGTTTTCCAATAATATGTTTGTACTTATGGGCTATGCTCCCTTTGATTTGACCATCAGACTTATAGCCTCTCCTGTGGGCATTGGTAGCAAGTAATATTTTTTTTTATAGATTTCAAGCTCGAATTTATCATAGTTTTTTGGTGCTTTATGAAACATTAAAGAAAAGAGTCCTGGCGTGAGCGCCCATATTTGTCCACCAACCTGTATCTTATCTTGATTTAACTCGATGGTGCTATTACCAAATCTCTATTCGTTATTATTATCTTTATGTGGACCATAGTTAGTATCAAGTTCGTTTCTCGATTGCAATAGTGATAAGTCAGAATAACTTTCTTCATTATTCGAATTTTGTGAGTAAAAGTCATCTTCATCATAATTACTGCTACTTTTACTATTACATTGCTTAAAAATTTTTTCTTCACTTAGTTTCTTGGGCGTACTCGTTTCCAATTTTATTGTTGAATTCTGAGGATGAAAACTTTCATTGTCATCAATTCCAGTTTCCTTATCAGTCGGTTCTATTTTAACCGACCTACCAACGTATTTAGAGCTATTGATAAATTCTTTTAAAGGTTCTGTGATAGGCTTGAATGTATCTCTTAATTGTTCATGTGTATTTATTTCACCAGTTTTTATACTTCGAAGCTTTTTCTTAAAGATATTTCTTGTAGTCACCAAGTCTTTAAGAATTGGTTCATTCATTTTAGTTATCAGGTCAGTTCAATAGGAAGCAGATCAGTTTATTAGATCAAGTTAACAGATCAGCTCATCAGGTACCTGATCAGCAAATTATATTATGATGAAGTAATCAAATGACTTTCTATAAAGACCGTTGTTTAGTTCATTATCTTTACTTATCATCAAAAATCCGTATTTTTCCTTCCAACATTCTCTACAAATTTGTTGAAACATTTCAAAGTTCATATCGCTCGCAACGTGATCATCATATACATGTTTCATATTTATCGAATCTTGTTTAAACATAATAATTACATTAGCATTATCTCTTATCAAATGTTTTGGAATCCGCGTGTAAGTTTGACACAAGTAAAATGAATCTATGTTCTTATGACGACCCATACAAAAATATGTACGCATATTGTTTTGCTTTTCACATGCAACATCATCGAAAATCATAATTGAATTGCTTTTAGCTTCACTAGGAGGAACAACGTACTCGTTATCTGCGAATGTGTAGTATCCCATTCCTTTAATTGGTGAAATTAATTTCTTTAGGTATTCATATTTAGGTTGATATAAAGATTTTGAGTACAAGTAAATATTTTCAAACTTGAGACCATTAGGACTTTCCAGCAAACTAATCATTATGTTAGTTTTTCCACAATTTGAAGGACCAACTATTAATGCTCGAATAGAATTTGGTAACAAGGAACTATGTCTTATTTTTTTACTGTCATTTGAACAAATATCAGCATTACGAACTAATATATTTTTATGTTGTTTTACGAAGCGCATTTTAATAACTACTTGTGAAATTTGCAAACAATATCTTTTATTGTAGATTAAAGTAATATGATTGTACTTTATAAAAAAATTTTAGTCTCAAGCATACTATCGTTGGAGAAGATTTACTAAATAAAGCAATAAATTCTCTGCCTTTTGAATTACATATTCCTGGATATCAGTACTGCGGACCTGGCACAAGATTACAAAAGCATTTAGATAGAGAAGATAAAGGAATTAACTTATTGGATGCTGCTTGCAAAAATCACGATATTGCTTATTCGAAAAATAAAGACTTAAACAGCAGACATCAAGCTGACAAAATTCTTGAAAATAAAGCTTGGGAAAGAGTTCTTTCAAAAGATAGTGATCTTACAGAAAAAATATTTTCATATATAGTCACCAACGCAATGAAAGCAAAAACTAAACTTGGTACGGGTGTTGAAGCAAAGAAAAGGAATACAGTGAAAAGACCATCACCACGAATTCGTATAAATGGCAAAAAACTGTTTCACAAAACAATTAAATCAGCAACAAAGATATTGAAGAAGGAAAAGCCACAAGATATTAATTCAGCCATTAAGATTGCTCGTAAAGCTATCACTAAATCTCTTAAGGGGAAAAAAGCTAGTGTTGTAATACCACGCATTATAAATGTCCCAAAAATTGATGGTTTTTTGCCCATAATACCGATTCTAACTGCTCTAGGTGCACTTGGTAGTCTAGCAACTGGAGGTGCCGCTATAGCTTAGGCTGTAAATGCAACAAAGAATGCAAAAAAACAACTTGAGGAAGCCACTAGTCAAAACAAAGCAATGCAATCAATTGCGGTGGGAGATGGACTATACCTTAAACCATATAAAAACGGTAATGGACTTGTTTGTACAGATCAATCAAAAAAATTTCAGACATGCTACCCAACAGACCATTATCAGAATTTGATCTGAGAAAATTTTCAAAATATATTCCACACTTCAGAGGAGTTTTTATGTTGGATTCGCTACCAAAACGACAAAAGACTGTAGAGTGTGGAATAATCAATTTGGATTTATCAACAGGCCCAGGTACTCATTGGGTAGTATACTATAAAAACAAGAATGAAAAACAATATTTCGGCAGCTTTGGAAATTTACAACCTCCTCTAGAATTAATCAAATATTTAGGTAGAAATATTGAATACAACTACAATCAATATCAAAACTTTAATACATATAATTGTGGCCACTTATGTTTGAAATTACTTTATGAGATAACCAAAGATATTAAATAAAACACAATCATATATATTTAAAAACATTTTGTTTTTTATTATTATTATTATTTTTTTCTTGTTAATTACAAAATATATGCACATAACATTTTTTTTTACTGCCAAACGGGGTACTGGGAGTTTGGTATCAAAAACTTATTCATCTCACTATCCAGGATAAGGTTTCGCTCTCCTTTTCTTTGTAGTCGATATTTATCACTTGAAAGATCATCTAATTCGACATCAGTTAAAATATTATATCGGTCGGGGAGAAACATTGTATGGTTTTCCAGTTCAAGTTGAACTGTTTCCCCATACTTTGTTGTTACTCGGTTTGCACGTACGATGGTGTATTTGGATGATTCATCTGAATCCTTTATATGGATTAAGGATTTATTAAACTCATTGCGCTGTAAATATTTCACAACTTATAAGTTTGAACTTAAATTTCGAATTAATCTCGATATAAGCTTTCTAGACTTTAAGAAGTCTAACTGAAAATTATTAAGCAATGATATTAGATTTGTGTGTGTGTGTGTGTGTGTGGGAGAGAGAGGGTGCAAAAGATGAAAAGATGAATAATAAAATCTGGTGTTAGAAGAAGATAGAGAGATATTTATATACATTTTTGAGTCCTTTACTCTAAAATTTTAATTTTTTTTTGGAGTGGAACGCAGATTTAGTTTTATAAATTATATAAAATTTCTCTTACAACTTGTTCGTTGAAAGCAATTATTAGTAGAGAACTAACATTCAAAAAGATCGGAAGTAAATTTTGGTAATAGTATAAAATATTCCATAAAAATCATGAGTGACATTAGAAACAAGCTCGCACAATTCATAGTTGACTTTGAGGGATGTCAACTATACGAACACATGGAAATGGTGAAAATATTCCTCGATATGTTGAATGAAAATGATGATTTTGGTATAATGGAAGATGAGAACAAGGACGATGGTCACTTTAAGTCTTGTCCATGGAGAGATCCAGATTGTGAGGAAGGGCCAGATACCTGTCGGTGCTCCGTATTTTACTTAAGAAAAATGATGATAAATCATTTAATTAATTCATATTATGGAATATTTCGATGAAACTAAATAATAAATCACAAAACAAAATAAAGCAAATTCTGAATGTTTTTCATTTTATATATATTTGTACAATTTTTGTTTATTTCTCTTAACAATACAACAATTTTTTTTACTTATTAATAGATTTCACTACTTAAATATATATAAAAATTATTACTTAAAAATAGGGATACAATTATTGCATTGCTTCTTCCTCTTCTAGTCTTGAAATTTCCCTCAGTAGCATGTCAAGTTCATAATCGGGATTAGTTTCCTCGATTCGAAAATGATACCATGCATATGTACTCATCTTATCACTTCTTATTTTTCTTTTATCGTCTGCATAATTTAACACTACTTTATTTATTTCATATATATAAATTTGATGAACTTTTGATTTAAATATTAACATGTCATCATATACAGTAGACTTATTAAATAAACAGTTTCTATAAGAAGTTGTGTCGTACTTATCAAGAATGCATTTCTTTACCCCTTTCGATTTTTTAATATCATTTTCGTACTGCACACTAAAGGTATACATCTTTGATCTCAATCATACAAACTCCTTTATTATTTTTCCACAATTCTCATCCTTCATCATACCCAACACCTTTTTGTTTACTAGAGGGAAACCAAATATATAGTTTTTTGGGTAATCAGACGTATTAAACTTATGAACGGCGTCATTTTTTATGTCAGCGTAAAAGTCTTCTGTTTTTACTGTGTAAATGAAAGAGTCAGTATGCATATAATTCAGTGATAAGTTCGACTTGAATTTGGGTTGCATGTACCCTTAATGGAAATCTTACATTTTCCATTTGGAAAGCTCTAATACACAAAATCCTAAATATATAGGTTAATTGTAATAGATTTTCACCCTATTCATTTCAATCGCTACCATATGCTCAGAAAATATTGACAAACTATGAAAGTTAGGTTTAGATATTCAATCTTGAGCTCCTAAATGATTACAGTTTGTCCTATTCCAGTTCGTAACTATTCGTACATCTTTTCTCTTTTCCACATTCAAATGAGATGGATAGTCTAAAGTAACTTCATAGACATATCCATCACTTGAACTATCATCTATGGTCTTAGGATCCAGATTTAGCTCTTCAGCTGATAGCCATCTGAATCCGCCATAAGATACATTCTCAGACATAGCCCAACCGTAGAGGTTATTTGCGTCTAAGTACACAATAAATTCTGAGGGCTTCTCTCTATCGAAATCAGGTAAATATTTGTTGTTAGCCTTTCAATATCGGTTACTGCATTGTACAAGTCCACCACGTATTATTTTCTCGAAGAAATTGTACATATCTATGTCAGTCAAAAGCTCTAGTTCTATAATTGTATACTTTAGCATAGCATCCCACGATAGTCCTGGTGCAATGTAATGTTGACATGGATCTAGGTGATAGATACTCTTACAAACCTTTCTAAGATTTTCATATATATCTGCAAGTAAGAATACGTCCGTTTTTAAATAAACTTCCATATAATCTTGCAAGGTTTAGCAGCTGAAAGCATTCCAAACTTCTTTTGCATGCTCATAGTCTTCAGTCGAACACTCCTTATTATTGAGGTGATTGAAGAAATCTTCCCTTGCTGGAAGCTGACTTAACTTCAATTTTTCAAAGGAATTTAGGAAATCATAAGGAAAAACGCCTTTCCTTCTCACAAGATCAAACTCTTTTTTTGTTTTAAATTGTGTTTTAATGATGTGAAAGTCTTGCTCTGAAAGATTATTAGCTAAAGATTCTAAGCTTTCAGGCATAAAAGGAATTGTGTCCAAAAATCTAAGTTCAAGGTTGTAGTTGTCGATGATTTTTGAAAATCTAGTTAGTGATATGTATAATTCTTTATTGAGCGGAAGGACTTTTATATTGTCAGATTTTTACCCAACTCTTTAACAAAAAGATGTGAGTCATAAGATGAATAATTGTGGAAATAGATTGGTATAAATTTTGGAATTTTAAATTGCATATATTATGAGCAGCTCCTCTATATTTACCACTTATGTGGCAGTGATCTCTCACTCTATCATTGCCTAGATATTTATGACAAATGTGACAATTTATCGCATTTCAAAAATTAAAATTTTCGAAAGGAGATAAATCATCCATTTGGTTCTTGTTTTTCAAATAATCATTGTAAATATTTTCGTAATCGCTAATTAGACAATCTGCAAACTTTTCGCCTGCATCTTCCCCGTTTATATTTTAAACTTATCTAACTTATCATTATGCTTACATTTAATATAATAACTAAAAGCACAAGGAATGTGCTTTTTTCTATAACTACTTTTGTCACTTACTCTAATACTAGTATCCTGCAATACGCATTCAAAATCTGCATATACAACAAATGGTACATCTATCTGTCGTTGATGGTCCTTGAAGCATAATGTTGACTTGTCCTCTGATGGAAGCTCATACACAATTTGTCCACATTCCAATTTGTGTTGCTCCATAGTCCTACCATTGTGGCTATATTGCAGACAGCTGTTGCAAAACATCAGTATATTGCAGTGTTTCGTGGTCTGGTGTTTTAAAAGTCTGTGGAAGGAAAATAGATATAAATTTGCAATCAATATATTTATATATGCATTGGTGTATATGTATATTTCTTGACTTACTTTGATATTTGTTTAATAAAAATATAGTGATGGTATCCTTCAGCATTTTCTAAAACTAATAAATTTACATGTCTATGTTTTTCTTTCTTGGTGTTGTGGTACGGTCCAACAATTTCGTTGCTTTCATTGCTATATCCGAATACATTAACGCTAATATCAGGATTGCGTTCTTCAAATGTCTTAATACTAATAGGGGAACTTTAAATTTGTAAAATCAATTTCAATCTCGTTTTGAAAATGAATAATATCAGCGCTAATGTCTGCAATATTGTATGAGCTGCACCGTTGTCTGGATTTAATATCAGATGTATCCAGTGCAGATATAATGGCCCATTTAAAGCAATAAATGTCATTGTTTTCAACATTTATACATGCCATTTTACTTTTTAGTTTCTCTGGCATACTAATCCAACTTGATCCTCTCACCAAAGCTGACTTATTTACTGCAACTTCGAGACGAACAATTCTAATTAGAGTCCAGCCAGAATCCCGCTCTTGAAACTCGGACATTTTGTTGTGGATTTCTTGCAGTTGTTTTGTTATCATTTCCTCAACATCATCTGCAAAGCACAAAAATGCATTTTCGCTCCATGTGAAATAGTACACAATTCCATATCATCACCAACAACTTTAATATACTACCCAATGAGAGTAATATTAAACTTAATAATATTATGCACAGCTATACTTTTTGAAGTCTTTCCTTGATGATAGGTCTATTTTCCTTTATAGCATCTTCAAATAACAGACAGTCTTTACTTATTGGAACTCCAAATGTTATAATATTATTTTTAAAAGCACTATTTATTATATAATATTTGCATTCATTTTTATCTTGAGAGAGTAGATCATCCGCAGAATTTGAGATATCTATTTCTACTTCATCATTTTGTGTATTTGCCTGATCATGTGGAATAACTTGACTTATATCCATGTCTTGAGGAGGATTCTCTACGGGCAAATAGCTTGGGTAATAAATTGGCATATTATTTTGCTGCAACTGTATAAGTACGCTATATTCAATGGGATATGGAATTTCCATAGGTGCTGTAAATTGGTTGGTTGACACTGGATACGGATACAAAGGATACGCTGGAACCTGCACTGGACACTGACACTGCACTGGATACTGATACTGCACGGGATACTGATATAGCAAATTGTTTTAGACTAGTGGGTTATAGGGTTGTATGGAATGATATACATCTTGGGGTTCTACGGACTGCTGCACATTTTGGGGTTGTACGGACCCCAATACTATATTTTTTTTATATATATTTATTGAAATGCACTTATATACTGTTTTAAGTATGTAACATTAAAAAATTTATATTATTTAAGACACAAGGAGTTTTGAAGCACTCACGACTTATTGGTTTTAGATACAAAAATGTACTTACTTTAGTCCTAACAAAGTTCATTTATATTAATTCGCGAAAATGTTTAGTATGGTCTACTATTCAGCCTGCCGAAGCTGGTAGTGAATCCAATAGAAGTGAGGTAACCAGCAAACCACACATAGAAATATTGGAAGTCCAAATGCTTCCAAATATTGATGTCCCAATGTTTCTTGCATTGTACGAAGATACCAACGATCAATTGTTGGTAGAGGCAGCTGACGCAGTTGAGGCAGCTTTATATTAAAAAATATATGTAAATGTATGTATAAATATTATACAAATAAAAACCATGCACATAAATATGTATGTATGTTTAAACAACGGCCTTTTTATTTCAAAAAATATGTACTTATTTTTGTACAGCAGGAAAGCAAGAAAGCGGACTGTCATACAGACTCACCAATCGTCACACACACAACCTGTCTGACAGGCAGACATTCCATCCGCCACTCAGAAACTCAGAACACAAAAAACACACACACTTAAACATAGCATAAATATTCATATTCTACAAAATACAGAAATCGCACCACCATCCAAAATTCCTACGCTCACATACGGACGGACATGTATTCTCAAGGTCACATATGGACAGACACAATTTCCCACACTCACATACGGACGGACATGTATTCTCAAGGTCACATATGGACAAACACAAATTCCCACGCCTACCCCAACATTATAATAAAAAAAACAACAACAATGTGAACACCCCTATTTAACCGTGGGAAAAAATACACACACACACACATTAAAGTATCAAATTACTAAAAAAAACCAATTAACATAAATTTGGCAATTAAAATTTCAAAATTTTAAATTTAATTGCTGAAATTTGAGAATTTTAATTGGTCTCGCACATACAGTATCCTACTACTCATTTACTGAAAGTTTGAACAATTTTGGCTTCGGATAACTGTTCTTGCTTTCCTGTCCACCTACTTTCTTTGTTTTTGTTTATATCATTTTTATATTCGATTATTCTTGTTGCAAAGATTTTTTTTTGTTGTGCCAATATATAACAGATTACATCCTTGTTGTAATCTTTCTATTGGGGTTTTGCTTTTCTGAATATTGTATTTAATGTTTTATTTGGTTTGTATGAAAAATTTATATAATTTTTGTTTATTGTTGTTTTAATTGTTTTGTTGTCAGTGAGGCCGGGAATATATTTATTACTATTAAACCATTTTTCTTGGTTGTGGTTGTCCTGTTTCTTAAATAATGTGGGTTTGTAGGATTTTATAAGGGGTTTGATCAATCCTGATGGGATTGTTTATGGCTAATGTCTAATACTCTTTGTATAAAATTCTTTGCTGTATTTATGATTTGTGGTTTTGGTTGTGTAGTAGTTTATTATTCTACCGGATGATGAATTTTTTGCAAATTTATGTAATTTCGTGTCAAGATAAGATAATTCGTCGTTTTTTTTTCAATCTCAATGGTAAATTGAGAAGTTGTTGAGTGTTTCTAGTTGTGGTTAATGTATATGAATATTTTGGAGTTGTCATTGAGCCAGTGCTACGTCTAGTAAATTGTCTAATATATATCTGCAATTGTGGGTGAAAGAGGGTTTTCCATTGGCATGCCCAAGATTTGGCGATATACGTCATTCTCGTATATGAAATAGTTGTTATCGTATAGGCAGAATTTCTAAAAACTTTGTATGTGGAATTGATGTGTTTTCTTTAATATAGTATAATCTGTCATATATGTTGTGTAAGGGTGTACTTATTGGGATGTTTGTAAAAAGAGAAACTACGTCAAAAGAAACTATCAAATCATTTTCCTCTAGGTTTATAGTTTGAAGTTGTTTTTTCAGTTGAAAAGAATTCTTACCATTATATTTCATTGAAATTATATGTTTAAGATTTGTCCTACGTATTTACTTAATTGATTTGAATTTGTGTATTTTTGGAAGATCATGAGTTCTTGGAGCACTGCCTGCGAAACAAGTTAGTTTGAATTTTTGAAAACTATCTAAATACTCCCTTTTGTACAATTCCATTACTATTTCATTATTGTTTTTATTGTTGTAGTGTGGTCTGTTCTTATTTTTTGATATGTTGCTTTGTCTTCCAGCACATTTCGAATTTTAGTGTTGTATTCTTCTTTATACAGCGCAACTGTTTTATATCCCTTGTCAGCTTGTGTTATTACGATCTCTTTATGCATTTTCAGAAATTGATTTGTTTTTTCAAAAATTGCAAAAATCAAGTTTTTTTCGAGAATTTTTGATTTCTTTTAAAAAATAATATCATATTTGTTAGACTGGTCCCTATCATTTCCTTGTCTCCATTCATATTGTCATCTAATTTTTGTACACACTTCACTTCCGTTATAATCTTCAGTTGTGAAAGGTTTTGTCTATTAACGCGTAAAGCAAGTGTTTTCCCCAAGGACAAAAGCCCTTGGATTTTCCAATTTTTGTTTTATTTTCAAACCATTATGGATTAAATATTAGCCCTTCTCTGTCAAAAGATTCCCTTTTAGTGTATTGAATTTATTAATTTGTTTTCTGGTATATATTTGGTCCTTACGCTGTGGCTTTTGATAAATTCCTCAAAATCGTGTGTTGAGATAAAATTTTGTATTCCTATTTTAAGATAGTGTAATTTTCTTTTAATTAGTTTTAAATTTGTGTTTGTTTGTGATATTTCAAGATATTCGTGTAAAAACTATGTTTTATTTTGTTTCGTTAATTTTTTATTTTTCGGCCATAGAAAAGTTTTGTAAATTTTTCTGTTGAATGTTTCGTGTGATTAGGAATAATACTACGTATTTTGCATGTTAGAAGAAACTGAACTTATTGTTGTTTGTGTAGTAGTCTTATTAACTCATTACTGTATTCTTTCAAAGCTCTGCATGTCTTATCGTCGTATTTATATGTTATGTGTTTGAAAAAGTCTTTCATGTTGTTCTTATTGTATATGTGTTATATGTTTAAACAAGTAAAAGTGCTATATTCGGATGTGCCGAATCTTATATACCCTTCACTAACGTACGTCTGCTTTCTAACTTATAAAAAAATTTCAGTTATCAAAAAATAAAAACAACTTCAGTTGCATTTATGGTTACTTAAAAAAAAATATTCAAAATTTCCCAACCCTGGAAACGAAATTTTAATTTTTCAAAAATAAAAGTCTTCATAATGTGAAAGCGGTTTTATTTAAGCAAAAGTACAAGTTTTTAACCATTTTGATAACGTTCATGTTATACAAAATATTGCAGTGTCCAAACCTGGAATCGAAATTTTTATTTTTTTTTTAATTTTTAATACCAATTTTGTTTTGCCGAAATAAAAAATAATTTTAACTTGAAAAAAACGACGTTAATTGATTTTTGGTTATGTTATTGTATTAAAAAATTTAAATTTCCTAATCCTGGATGGGAACTTTAAATTTAAGAATTTTTTTTCATCCATGCAAATTTTCATTTTACCAAAACCGGTTTTATTTAATGAAAACTTAACATATTTATACATTTTAGTTATTATATGTACCACAAAATACCGAATGTGCCCAAAAAATATTTCAATTTCCCATCCCTGGAGTCGAAAATTAAAACTTTTTAAAATTATTTTTTACCGATGCAAGTCTTCATGATGTATAAAGTGGTTTTATTTAAGAAAAACTACAAATTTGTAACCATTTCTGTCACTTTCATGTACTACAATCCATATCAGTTTTCGAACCCTGGAATCGAAACTCGTTTTTTTTTAATTTTCAAATTCTATTTTTCCAGGACAAAAAATTATTTTAACCAGGAAAAAACGACGTTAGCTGGTTTTTAGTTATTTTAATGTACAAAAAATATTAAAATTTGCTAACCCTGGATAAGAATTTTTAATTTTAAAATTTTTTTTCCATCTATGCAAATCTTCCTGATGTTATACATGGTTTATTTAAGAAAAACTTAAAATTTTTCTTCATTACACTAAAAATTGTTTTATTTAAGAAAAACTTAAAAGTTTTAAATATTTTAGTTATTATATGTACCACAATATACCGAATGTGCAAAAAAATTTTTTTTTTAATTTCTCATCCCTGGAAAAAATTTTTCTTTTTTTAGTTTTAAATGGACAATTGATTAGTCCCACAGCATGAAAGAGTTTCAATTTTCAAATACGCAAAAAAATAATCGGTTTTTGGTGTTAATTTTGCGTCGAGAAATAGGTGTAAGCTTCCCAGCTCTGGAACCGTCCTTCCGATTTTTCTGGAATTGGATTTCAATACCACTCTAAGTTAGCTCACTTCCAATCGATCAGTCCAAGAATGAAGTCTCTAGCTCTTCTGCAGGCTTGGGAAAACCGATTTCACGTACAGACAGACGGACAGACGGACATCGCTCAATCATCATCGCTATTCATAAGGATCCAGAATATATATACTTTATGAGGTCGCATATTGATATCGAACAAATTACACACGGAATGACAAACCTAGATATACCCTTTCACATTTTTGTGAAGGGTATAAAAATATTACATCAACATGTACTAATTTCGTTTCTGGTGTAGCTTAAGGGAACAACATTCGACCTATTATTTTGATCCTTTTTACTACTGAAATCGAAACGGACTTGTCAAAATTCTTTTATGAAGAAAATACATGACGATTCTGAATTTTAAGAAGTGCAAGTGACCGCGGTTTTATCGATATCCCCACTTATACTTCTGTGACCTGCTCCATAATGAAATATAAACAAGATCTAGATCGATTCATTTTTCAATATAGACTAAACTTGTCGTCATATATTTCAATGACTCTAAGCAAAGCTAAATTTATTAACAAACAGCTATATGCAGCTACCTTCATCGGTACCTGTAGCAAAATAGCTGCAACAAATTGTATGTCTTCTAATCTGTTCTCTTAACACCATCCGCTTTTTTCTAGTTCTGAGGCAGTTCATCCCATATGTAGGGGAGCTGAGTGCTGATCCGAGATAAAAATTAAACAAAGTTTTACAATATGACTTCATAACTTGGGATCTATTATGTACATGATTTGAAAATTTGGTGACTAATAAATTTATACAGAAACCTAAAGTAGATTTTTATGATGCAAATTTATTTAAGGAATAACGTGATAAAAAAATATACATGTATGTCATCAACTGAAAGAATTGTTGAATTTAGTTTTTGTTAACCAGCGCATAATGCAGTTCAAAGTAGTGGAAAGTTATAGGGATGGCCTCTAGGTCAACCGTTTTGAATATACACTTTGTTATAAAAACAGATGATTGTTTATTTTCCGGCGCTCTTTATTATTATTTTATAAAGTATCTCTAATTGTTATTTTTTCGAGCAAATGAGTTACGTTTTCTGTGCCTTATAAAAATATTGGAGTAACAAAATTTAAGACTCACATTAAATTGAATGCATTCCTTGCACTATTCTATGATTGGTCAATAAATAATAGTAATTTGCTTATTAATAAATGAGAGAAATGTTAGATTTACTTTGTGCAAGAATATATTATAATACTACACACTATTTTGTAAATATTGTAATTGAAGAAACGGTAGTCGGACATTACGTTTAAAAATATCAGATTTTCTTTTAAACTCCTACTTTCAATTGGAACTCTTCAACTGCAGTAAATATCCGTTTTGCTACCTGTCAATATTTTTCCAGAAGACACTACCTTTCGACCTAAAAAGTTTTAAAGGATTGAGGTCTACATATTTCCAACTTCGAAAAGAGAACATAGGGTCTGATGTAGTATAAATTCTAACTAAAACGTGTTCAGCAAACTAGATTTCGGACTCTCTTATTCGTGAGATTATATCTCTTAATCATTGGTCTTTCTATGCAATGTGAGTTTTAAATTTATGAAAACGGATATAGTTTAACCGCCGTTGTTAATTTCTCTTTCCGCCATTTACATGTTGAGCGGAATGTGTAGAACTGTCTAACATACTGAGATATCTATACATAAACGTATGTCTCTTTAGCAAATCAATCAACCTCATTTGCGTTGTTATTAAAGGGCTAACTGGTGTAAAGACCTTTAGTTCTTATGGTCCTTTTACTCGATTGAGGTAGGAAAACAAGCAGCGTTTCATCACATACTATTGGGATGTAGGAAATCAATGGACAGGGCTCAAATATCTCTTTTCTAGGCTCTTTAAATAGTTAAAAAATATGGAACATATGAAATTTATTTGTTGGGTGGTTAAAAGCAATGTCTATATGCATTTCATTGGCGCTTTTTACCAAATCGTCAGTAGACTTCAACCACAGTTTTGAAAAATTTCAACTTTATTTTCTGATAATTATGTTAATAAATTAACTATAAAAATTCACAAATGATTTAAAAAAATCACATTATAATAAGTGTAGTAGGCTATGAAACTTATACAAACCAAAACCCAACAAACAAATTTTATTCGATATGACTATTTTATTTTTCTACACCTTTATATTATTTAATGTCATAGGCACCTGCGTTATTATGACATTTAGTTACAACAATAACTTATTTGGAATAGATTAAAAACAAAACCATATGATTTAACAACAATAAAAATAAAACAATTTGTCAAAATAGCAAATAGCAAAATGAAAGGGATATCATTGAAATGAGTTTATTTTCTGTGTTACATAGTAAACTGATTTACGAACTCATTAATTGCAATGCAAGTTTGGAATTAATAACCGATTTCATTATATCGAAATATGCAATTCTTCAGGATGAAGAAATCGGTATAGTGAAAAGAGCATTTTAAAACAGGTTTCTTGGACATTCGAAAAAAAGAACGCAAAAAAAAAATTGAGATTGGCTAAAAAGTACGTTTAAAGAGTTATAAAATTTTATATGTGTAAATGTTTTTCCTATTGTGCTTTTAGCTGTACTTTAAGTATCACTTAATAGCGAGTCTAGTTGTTCAACTAAACTAGGAAGGCCAGCAAAAGATTTCGAAGATTGTCAAGTTCGCACAAAGAGGTTCAAGGCAGCTGAATTAGTTTCAAAATATTCAGAAGAACATATAGATATGGCAAGTAAAGTGATGAGTGGAAATATACCAACTTGATGTTATATTCGTTCACCGGCTGTACTAGCAATGATGATGGATGCAGAACTTAAAAGGAGTCAGTATGAAGCCATCAAAAATGAAGGATACGATATTTGCCACCATATGCAAACGTCAGAAAAGAAAAAGTCATTGCAATCTAGATGAAATTGAAATATCTGAAAAATCTGCGTATGTTTCCTTGCAAAGTTTAATAGATCATACGTTAAGCCGATTATTCAAAAATTCAAAAGTCTACAGACGATTTCTCAAGAATACTATTGGCGAAATAAAAGTACGTCGTCAACAAGATTCTGCCGTCCTATCTCCTTTGAATTTACTAAAGAAACAAGAGAAAAAGTGCTAAGCCTTGTTAAAGAAATTCATTTTGATATTGCTGTTTTGAAAAATACCGAAGTTGTGGAGGGCGGGAAGCGATTTTCGATCAAGCATAGTTTCGTGTTTACAATGTTAGATGGCAAGACACTCAAACTGTTACAGGTACATCTTCGTTCGGTGTATATATCCACTTGGCCATTTGCTGATACATACCCCATAAGTACGAGGCATGAAACTCCACCATCAAGAACGCTACATAAGCTTTCTCAGACACTCATTCCATATACCATTTCCAATTCAACATTGTATGATGAGTATCCCTCAAATAATTGGCATCGGTGATATAAAGTTTACCGCACTCATTAAGCAATAGTTTCCACAGTCAATGTTTCATCCGGGCTGCACGCATCCACGTTCAATATTCATTTTCGACCATAAGCAATAACGTCGGCAGAAAACAAGCTTATGTTTTGAGGTAGGGAAAACGTATTGTGAACTGAATATATGTATGTATATAAAATACATACATAGTTGACCCTAACTAGTATCCCTGAAACTTCACTATAATTTTAACCGCAATGCTATCGTAATCTGGTTTTTGTACTATTCTATGCTTTTGAGTTAAAGAAGGAATTGAGCTACTATGAAAGAATCGAGGACACTAACTAATAAGATATATAAATACCGAATTTTAAAAATAAGCGAAAATGATACCTTGTAATAGGAGTACACAAAGCAATATTTATAGCCATCTTCCATAATAATCAGGACGACGGTGTATACAGAAAAAGATATCACAAAAATATTTTCAAAAACTTGCAATGATGAAAATAAAAGAACTCAGCAAAATCCTGTCTTTGATTTGATTATCAATATAACAACTTTTACAAATAGGAATCAAACAACTGTTAAGTAATGTGGCATTCATTACACCTACAATGGTCGACAAAGGACTACGTACAACCACAATATTCAACATTCTATAAGCCCAGAAATACACCCTACAAGCAAATAAGTTGTGTTATTCGGTTGTTGAGTTACAATTTGAACTAAATTGTGTGCTTATATCTGAAAAGTTTACCAAAGTCCTGATACTCCATTTCACATACCCGTGCCTCCACAGATGAATAAACTATTTTTGATTCTACTTATTATCTAAGTACATGCTATTCATCGTTTCCAAAACCATAACAATTTATATGAAACTTATTCGAGGGACGTAGTAATTATCGCTGATATATTTATTATAAAAACCTTAGCCAACTTTAAAAAAACTAATATTGTTTTTAACTTATTGTTAGGACATATTGAATAGAAAATGTTACATCAGTGAAAACCTTACTAAGGACAATTTTGAAACACTTCGTGCTGCCGTCCTGCTTAAAAACAAAGGTACATACACAGTGGTTTTACAATGCGTATATATATATATATATATATATATATATATATATACATATGTATATATATATATATATACATATATATATATATATATGTATATATATATATATATATATATATATATATATATATGTATATATATATATATATATATATATATATATATATTTATATATATATATATATATATATATATATATATATGAATACAAGTAAGTTACTTTATAAAAAATATTGTCAATATATTGTAAAAAATAGTTGACATAACTTGAAAAAGTGAATATAAAATTCACGAAACATCGGGACAAATATGAAATAAAAAATTTAATTTTTATTTACATAAAACACGGTAGGCCAGTAGCTAAGTAATTACTTCCAAGAACAATAGAAAGAAAATTTGGCCATTTATAAATTATAAAAAAAATTAAAGTCGGATATGTAGCCGAAAAACTTTTTAATCTAATTATTAAAATTTAATATTCAACTTTTTATACCCTTCACAAAAATGTGAAAGGGTATATCTAGGTTTGTCATTCCGTGTGTAATTTGTTCGATATCAATATGCGACCCCATAAAGTATATATATTCTGGATCCTTATGAATAGCGATGACGATTGAGCGATGTCCGTCTGTCTGTACGTGAAATCGGTTTTGCCAAGCCCGCAGAAGAGCCAGAGACTTCATTCTTGGACTGATCGATTGGAAGGACGGTTCCAGAGCTGGGAAGCTTACACCTATTTCTCGACGCAAAATTAACACCAAAAACCGATTATTTTTTTGCGTATTTGAAAATTGAAACTATTTCATGCTGTGGGACTAATCAATTGTCCATTTAAAACTAAAAAAATAAAAATTTTTTCCAGGGATGGGATATTAAAAAAAAATTTTTTTTGGCACATTCGGTATATTGTGGTACATATAATAACTAAAATATTTAAAAATTTTAAGTTTTTCTTAAATAAAACAATTTTTGGTGTAATGAAGATTTGCATCGATGAAAAAAAAAATTTTTTTTAATATAAAGTTCCCATCCAGGGTTAGGAAATTTAAACTAACCAAATATCAACTGACGTCGTTTTTCCTGGTTAAAATTACTTTTTATTTTGGGCAAAACAAAATTGGTATCAAAAATTAAAAAAAAAACATCAAAATTTTTATTCTAGGGTTCGGTACTGCAATATTTTGTAGTACATGAAAGTGACGACAGTGGTGACAAATTTGTAGTTTTTCTTAAATAAAACCGCTATATACATCATGAAGACTTCCATTGGTAAAAAATAATTTTAAAAATATTAAATTCTCGATTGCAGGTATCGGAAATTTAATTTTTTTTACACATTCGGTATTTCGTGGTACATATAATAATAAAAATGTTTAAAAATTTTAAGTTTTTCTTAAATAAACCATTTTATACATCAGGAAGATTTGCATAGATGGAAAAAAAAAATTTAAAATTAAAAATTCTTATCCAGGGTTAGCAAATTTTAATATTTTTTGTACACTAAAATAACTAAAAACCAGCTAACGTAATTTTTTCCTGGTTAAAATTATTTTTTGTCCTGGCAAAATAGAATTTGAAAATTAAAAAAAAACAAATTTCGATTCCAGGGTTCGAAAACTGATATGCATTGTAGTACATGAAAGTGACAGAAATGGTTACAAATTTGTAGTTTTTCTTAAATAAAACCACTTTATACATCCTGAAGACTTGCATTGGTAAAAAATAATTTTAAAAAGTTTTAATTTTCGACTCCAGGGATGGGAAATTGAAATATTTTTTGGGCACATTCGGTATTTTGTGGTACATATAATAACTAAAATGTATAAATATGTTAAGTTTTCATTAAATAAAACCGGTTTTGGTAAAATGAAGATTTGCATGGATGAAAAAAAATTTTTAAATTTAAAGTTCCCATCCAGGAAAATTTTTCAATACAAGTAGTAGGGAACTGTATGTGCTTCGACCATTAAAAATATTAAATTTCAGCAATTAAATTTGAAATTTTTCAATTTTAATTGCCAAAATTCTCAAATTTCACAAAATTCTCAAATTTCATTTTGTGTGTGTTCGTGTGTGTATTTTTCCCACGGTTTAATAGGGGCGTTCACATTGTTGTTTTTTTTTTTTAAATAATGTTGGGGTAGGCGTGGGAATTTGTGTCTGTCTACATATAGACGTCCGTCCTTGAGAATACATGTCCGTCGGTATGTGAGCGTGGGAATTTGTGTCTGTCCATATGTGACCTTGAGAATACATGTCCGTCGGTATGTGAGCGTGGGAATTTGTGTCAGTCCATATGTGACCTTGAGAATACATGTCCGTCGGTATGTGAGCGTGGGAATTTTTGTCTGTCCATATGTGACCTTGAGAATACATGTCCGTCGGTATGTGAGCGTGGGAATTTCTGTCTGTCCATTTACACTGTGTACGCCTGGTGAATAAAAAAATTTAGAAGCATTTTTAGGAATTACACTATTTAAAAAGTGTAGTAGTTATATATGGATACCCTTAATGTTTGTGGTTCGTTCCTTCTTGCTGGAGTGAGATTTTTTCTTTTATTTTTTTGCTTATTAAAATTTGGCGTGTTTACTTAAGATTTGTCGTCCAGCAATTCAGTGTTTTTTTTTACTTTTTTGCTTGCAATGCTTGAGTCTGGAGGAATAATTTGATTATTCTGATCTTGAAGACGTTATGAAAAAAAATTACTATTGCATAAATATTGAAACTGATGTTTTGTTTATTTTATACATGACGATCATCGATGGATTTTATTTGGGGATCTGGATGGTGGTGCGATTTCTGTATTTTGTAGAATATGAATATATATGCTATGTTTAAGTGTGTGTGTTTTTTGTGTTCTGAGTGGCGGTTGGAATGTCTGGCTGTCAGACAGTCTGTGTGTGTGACGATTGGTGAGTCTGTATGACAGTCCGCTTTCTTGCTTTCCTGGTCAGTATAAAATGTGATAAGGTGTACATATTCATGCGTACATAAATATCTAAAAATTTATTTCATTTACGCATATACATGCAAACAAATAATAAGCGTTTATTCTTTGTGCCCAAATATTCCCTTGACCCTTTAAATAAAAGAATGAACCATTGTGTATGTTTGTTTGTGTGTTCTCTGAAAAAAATAAATATGTATGTAGGTTTTTTGTTTGAAATAAGACGACATTTATTTTAATTTTTATAAGCATTTATTTAAAAGTTTGTTAACACTTTCATTTTTAAGTAAAATTGCATTCCTTAAGGCACAAACACCATAGTCGTGATAGCTACAATAGAGATATATGGAATGCTTAGTTTCCATTTGTTTGAAATTAATGCAGCCAATGTCTTCAATGTTATAAACTGTTTGATGAATAATTTTTTCCAGCCATTTTTTTTCTCTCCCCCCTTAACATATATTTGTGAATTTCTTATATTCGATTTTAAAAACTTGCAAACGCTTTGAAATGAGACTGATCCATCATTCCAGTTAATATGATGATAGTTTTTTGTTAACCAAACTGCTTCTCTCTGTTTTTTGGCTGATAAACATGCGAAATCAAAAGGAGGTTTTATGATGAAATTGAACCGTTCCTTGTTGCTGAAAACTACAGCTAGTTCTTTTGCGATGAAGTCATTTGAATTAGTTTTGAAACCTTGCAAGTCTACAAAAACAATATCACCATCTATGTTATTTAATTTATAAGAGCTTCCGGACTTGACCTTTTATTGGTATGTATTCTATTACGCGGTCATGAATAAGAACGCAGTAAGCTGATGTTTTTGCTGGAATATTTGTTTCTGTTTCAAATTCAATTTTTATGTCGATTGGTCCGGTATTGAGCGTTTCGTTTTGGTGACTGACATCAACTACAATAATTGGAGCGTTATTTTTAAACTCTTGACCTGTTAGAAGAGGTTGGGGTTGTTTCATGTAGCAGCTTTGTTAGAATCTTAGATACATATCATATAGAATCGCATAGCGCTCATTTTTGAATTTTATATTAAGATCGTCATATGGGTAAGAGGTTGAGTTTAAATGTACTTTTAAGTTAGTAAGATCACAATGAACAAACTTGTTTTCTTGTTGAAAGGCAATCAAGACAAAACAAGGGCGTTCTTTATTAGCGGCCAGTTTAACATTCCATATGTGATTGGTTCCCGTATTAAGGTGTGGATTCATATGACAATCCCAACTACGGAATGCCATTGGTATAGCAGCACCATTATTAAGTATTTTGATCATATTCAATTTACTATGATCAGATAATTGAACATGTGGAATTCTCCATGATATTAGTGAAATTGTAAGTTTTGCTTTCTCAGTGGAAACATTCGAGTGTACAAGATCTTCATCGTTCTTATTACGCAAGAGTATCAATTCATGTTTACCATTTAATAAAACTTTATTGTAGTCTTCAGCGAATCCTAAAAGAAGTTTGAGTGGTACATAGAAGTAAAATTTCCATTTTGAAGATCTATTTTATCAAGTTTATTCCATCCAGCATTTTGCAACACAACGCTTTCCGTAGGTGATAAAGAAACCAAATTTTTTATGGTACTGGTGGCTCCCAAATATCTTGTATGATCAATTTCAATACCATTCAGTTCATAGCGGATTTCATCAAAGAGATATGCAACAAAATTATTTTTCAACTGAAAGTTGGGTGTAGATTTCGATGTTTTTTCGTCTACAACAAGTCCTTCCACATATATATAGCTTTCACTGGGTAACACATATAGATCTTGGTTTTGTATTGAAATTCTTATTTCATCGTTGTTGTTAAAAGACTGAAGGTATGGTATGTATGTGTGATAATCCTTTTTGATAATATTTTCGTCAGATATTGGTTTACCTAAAACGTCTATTATTGAACTCATTTTGTTTTCAATTTAAAGTTCAGTGACTTGAGAAAACTCTTGTTTGCTGCTGTAAGCTTTTTTTGACGAACAGATCTTTTCAATTGTTGCTTAGGTTGTAACGTTTGAGAATTAGATGTTGCTGTAGTATTCTTCGATATACTCGTGTTGTATATTATCATTATTTAGTTGTCCTTAAATGTACTCGTATTGTAATTTCCTCACCTCTGAAATTAATTAAGTCGCCGTTTTGATCAACCACGCGAAGAGCTAGTGAACTTATCTCTCTGGAGTTTATTGGCAAATAAATAAGATTTTTGGGAATCTCAACTATTTTATATCCAGCCGGTACATTAATCGGAAATTCATGTAGTGTATGAGCTTTAGAATTATTCATATAAGTATTAACCACAATACTGCTTTCAATCCTCAAGAGATTCACCTTAAAGATATTCACTGGAAGATCAGAGTAATGTTCTTTATTTGGCGTTAATATTCTGCTATTGAATCCTAAAAGTCTACCTATTGTATTTTCTTTATTAAAAATATTTTCTTAATTAAAATATCTTTAGAGCTGCTGACTTTGACTTGCATTGTATTGTTATTGGCTTCAATCAAAATTTTGTTTTCTGGTCTATATCGTTTGTATTGTTCTTCTATATAGTTAACTATATCATTTAATTCATAAGATCCGATCGGTATTTCAATTACAAGTTCACCGATATAAAATATATTGTTGTAGACATCCACATTCGGGATACTGTTGTATGAATGAAAATCAGTTAGAGCACATTCATAGGTTCCGTTTAAATCAATAGGAGGAAAATAATTAGCAGATAGCTCTGATGAATTAGATCTCAGAGTCAATGTTATTGACATTGTGACTGTTTGATTGTAAATAAATGAGGTTAAACACACAGTATGATTTATAAGAAGCAGTTTCGTATTTATTGTTTATTTACTTATTTTAAACTAAATTAAATATTGATGCCATTGTTGTTGTTTTTGTTGTTGTTTATTTATTGTATTCTTCCATTTACAATATCTCATCTTTGCTTATCCAAGAATTGTGCTCATTACTAAAGCCCAGCCACTTGACAAATACCTTATGTCCTTTAGTTTTGAGAACCTTTTCAACTAGGTATGTATTATGATATCTGGTTTTTGAAAGTTCTTCTTCATAGAATCCACCTTTAATAGGATTTCCGCGATAGTCTTCTAATATATATGTTGTAGGATATGTATTTTGTACTCTTTTAATAGTAAAGATTTCTGTTGTCCAATTCGGAGTATAACCTTTTTCAAAAATGTTTTTATATTTGCTTATGCGTACATGATCTCCTGCATTAAATTTTGACATTTTATACATCTTTAAATGACTGTATACTATGATTAAAAGCTGTTTTTCATTTGTTGAATTTACTTTAATCGGTGACATTTTAATGGTGCGATGAATTTTTCTATTGTATGCATCAAGTAAATCTCTATACATATCAATCCAATTATATGAACCATTTAAGCTAAATTCCTTCCACATCATTCCTTTTAATGTTCTATTGAATCGTTCTACTATTGAGTCTTTCATAGTGCTATATGTTGAGTAGTGATTAATATTGTATTTATTCATCAACTGACTGAAATGTTTATTGAAAAATTCTTTACCATCGTCTGTTTGCAAGTTTTTCGGTATTCGTCCCAATTTGAAAATATTCTCCATTGCCTGAGTTGTTTCGAATGCATTCTTTCTGCTCAAAGGTACTGCCCAAGTAAATTTTGAGAATGTATCAATTACAGTTAGCAAAAATCGATAATTTCTATTGTCTAAGGAATAATTTCCCATTTCAACTAAATCAGCTTGCCAAAGATCCTCTATTCCTTTCATCACAACTCTACGACGTACAAAACGTTTTCGAGCCTGCTTATGCAATTCATTTACAACATTTCTCTTTGAAGACATCTTATTTTTCCAGTCGCTGTTTTAAGTGTGTTGTGATCTACTTGATGCACTTGCACCTATTGATACGAACATGTAATTTTCTATTCTATAAATTTTTTCTCGTAGCTCTTCAATTTCCATATCAAAAAGTGATTTATTACCATCCATTTTCTTATTGATATCCTGCAAATGAGCCTTAAGATTTTCTAACTGGAAAGCTACTTCTTGTTGCTGTTTTTTGAGTTCAGTTTGCAGAAACAATTTACTGATAACATCGTTTTCCTCCACAGCATTTGCAACATTTTTGATTCTCTTGTATTGGACATCAATGTTTTTGTTCGTATCCATAAAGAAGCCCAACAACTTAGGCGCATTTTTGGTTGAAATTACTTCACTTCTATCGTTAATATAATGCCCAAATTTATCAACGGACATGTTTTATATAAAAATCTATGTATGTATATAGTTTATACAATTATATTAGCTTCACGTAGTTCTTCAATAATTGAGACAATTTCGTTGTTGTGATTAGTATGGCCTGCAGACTGTGATGCAAGCAGTAGTCTAAGTCGATCTACCAACTCGTTTGGATCATCCCAGTATATATAGTTTGGATTATGAGGGTTAAACCAAAGACTATAGATTTATAAAGATGTTGCACTGCCATACATTCTTCATACATTTTTGTGCCCATATAAATTTTCTTGGTGGATTTAGCCGCTAAATCCACTTGTGTATAACAACTGAGAGAATTGAAATCAATGGAGAGTAAGAGCACAAAAATTTAATAAATTCTCAGCAAAAATAATTCATACGTATAAAGTTTATACAACAGTGGTTTTGTATTTGTATCAACATTGTTAAGTATGCTTCCCAACAAACACGAATGCTTGATTTGAAATCAGGGGGCAAATTACAGCACTCGTTATCGAACGAAATTACGAAATATTTCAATAGTTTATATGGAGATATTTTAAAATTTCGAATCGTATCGAATGCCGTAATTCACCCCGGGTACTAATAAGTAATTAAGGAAATCAAGCATCATATGTTAATGGTATAAAGAAACAGTTTACTTCAAAATTTTGTCGTAGTGTTTGCTGGGGTTTTCATATGCATAAGTTGATATGAGAAAATATTGGATGCGAAACCAATAAGATTAGCTTCGTTACCGCAGCGAACGCATATACATTTTGTTATTGTAAAAATTAAGGTAGGTTTATTCTCATCGACTTTTAGACACTTTACTAATACTGAATTATTAGGTATATATTGGTCTTAGATATATTTAGATCAGAAAGAATATCTTGCATTAAATGTCGAATGGATATAATTAAACTTTCCCAAATTTTAACATGCCCATCAGAAATGTATATTCATACGAAAAACTTTGAAAATGAATCAGATTTTGGAAGTTTATGTTCACCCTCTGACTTATTTTTCGAAGTATCTAAAATTCACATAAAAGTGTTCGAAAAGGTATTTCTCGAGAACAGAGCAATAAAAAATATTAAACAAGTTATTATGGAACAGTGCGTAACATGCAGAAAAATTAATGTTACAACCACAGAATAGAAGTTCTAAATTTGCTTATACTTATATTACTAAGAAAACATTCCTCTTGGGAGACGTAAAAGTACAAACCATCCAATGCTGAAAAAGTTAAAATATTAAAACACTAACATGTACCTAATATGAAGTAAAAATTTTTATATAATACCTACATATGTATTTCTTTGATATTATTGGGTTTTTTTTTAATATAATGTAAGTAGTGAAACACTGATATATACGTACATACGTATATGTGTATACCTACCTACTATTAAAAAGAGGATTATGAGTTCGGTGTGAATATACATATTTCGATTCATACAAAAACAAAATTGATATATTTGTCCTACAATAATAAATGTAGTCGTGTTGTTCTTCAATAGAGCTTGTTCATATAAATACATGGCACGTATGTAGAATATATTCAAATGTTTTTAAAAATATGTAGGCAAAAAAAAAACCTAAAAACAAAAACAAAGTAAATACATACACACATAGCAAGCATAACAAAGTATGAATTTGTGTTTGAGTCTCAAACTTTGAGAATATTAATTGTTTCTTTGTTGGATTTGCTCAGAGAACTGAGAGTAATATTTCTTCTCCCTTGTTACTTATCCCCCTCATCTATTAGAATTTTACAATTTTTGTTCTTTGAAATGTTCAAGTGCAACATCTTTATAAATCTATAGTCTTTGGTTAAACTGCATCAAACCCCTTCCTAAATAATTACTTTTTGTTACATCTGATGAGCCTGTATGATTGTCTCCTTTGAAAAGTTTTCCAATAATATGTTTGTACTTATGGGCTATGCTCCCTTTGATTTGACCATCAGACTTATAGCCTCTCCTGTGGGCATTGGTAGCAAGTAATGTTTTTTTATAGATTTCAAGCTCGAATTTGTCATAGTTTTTTGGTGCTTTATGAAACATTAAAGAAAAATGTCCTGGCGTGAGCGCCCATATTTGTCCCCAAACCTGTATCTTATCTTGATTTAACTCGATGGTGCTATTACCAAGACCATAGTTAGTATCTAGTTCGTTTCTCGATTGCAATAGTGATAAGTCAGAATAACTTTCTTCATTATTCGAAATTTGTGAGTAAAAGTCATCTTCATCATAATTACTGCTACTTTTACTATTAGATTGCTTAAAAATTTTTTCTTCACTTAGTTTCTTGGGCGTACTCGTTTCCAATTTTATTGTTGAGTTCTGAGGATGAAAACTCTCATTGTCATCAATTCCAGTTTCCTTATCACTCGGTTCTTTTTTAAACGGTCTACCAACGTATTTAGAGCTATTGATAAATTCTTTTAAAGGTTCTGTGATAGGCTTGAATGTATCTGTTAATTGCTGATGTGTATCTATTTCACCAGTTTTTATACTACGAAGCTTTTTCTTCAAGATATTTCTTGTTGCCAACAAGTCTTTAAGAATTTGTTCATTCATTTTAGCTATCAGGTCAGTTCAATAGGAAGCAGATCAGGTTATCAGGTTAGTTTAACAGCTATCAGGTCAGTTTAACAGGTATCAGATCAGCTTATCAGGTCAGTTTAACAGGTATCAGATCAGTTTATCAGGTATCAGATCTGCTTATCTGATCAGTTACAATAATCACATGTATAAAGTTTGAAGTCAGATTAAATACTGCAGGGTGCATTTGATGAACAGTAAATTATATTATGATGAAGTAATCAAATGACTTTCTATAACGACCATTGTTTAGTTCATTATCTTTACTTATCACCAAAAATACGTATTTTTCCTTCCAACATTCTCTACAAATTCGTTGAAACATTTCAAAGTTCATGTCGCTGGCAACGTGATCATCATATACATGTTTCATATTTGTCGCATCTTGTTTAAACATAATAATTACATTAGCATTATCTCTTATCAAATGTTTTGGGATCCGCGTGTAAGTCTGACACAAGTAAAATGAGTCTACTTTCTTATGACGACCCATACAAAAATATGCACGTATATTGTTTTGCTTTTCACATGCAACATCATCAAAAATCATAATTGAATTGCTTTTAGCTTCACTAGGAGGAACAACGTCCTCGTTTTCTGCAAATGTGTAGTATCCGATTCCTTTAATTGGTGAAATTAATTTCTTCAGGTATTCATATTTAGGTTGGTATAAAGATTTTGAGTACAAGTATATATTTTCAAACTTGAGACCATTAGGACTTTCCAGCAAACTAATCATTATGTTAGTTTTTCCACAATTTGAAGGACCAACTATTAATGCTCGAATAGAATTTGGTAACAAGGAACTATGTCTTATTTTTTTACTGTCATTTGAACAAATATCAGCATTACGAACTAAAATATTTTTATGTTGTTTTATGAAGCGCATTTTAATAACTACTTGCTAAACTTGCAAACAATATTTTTATTGTAGATTAAATTAATATGGTTGTACTTTATAACAAAAGTTTTAGTCACAAACAAACTATCGTTGGAGAAGGTTTACTAAATAAAGCAATAAATTCTCTACCTTTTGAATTACATCTTCCTGGATACCAGTATTGTGGACCTGGCACAAGATTACAAAAGCGTTTAGATAGAGGAGATAAAGGAATTAACTTATTGGATGCTACTTGCAAAAATCACGATATTGCTTACTCGAAAAATAAAGACTTAAACAGCAGACATCAAGCTGACAAAATTCTTACAAAAATGGCTTGGGAAAGAGTTCTTTCAAAAGATAGTGACCTTGCAGAAAAAACATTTTCATATATAGTCACCAACGCAATGAAAGCAAAAACTAAACTTGGTATGGGTGTTGAAGCAAAGAAAAGGAATATAGTGAAAAGACCATCACCACGAATTCGTATAAATGACAAAAATCTGTTTCATAAAACAAATTAATCAGCAACAAAGATATTGAAGAAGGAAAACCCACAAGATATTAATTCAGCCATTAAGATTGCTCGTAAAGCTATCAGTAAATCTCTTAAGGGGAAAAAAGCTCGTGTTATAATACCGCGTATTATAAATGTTCCGAAAATTGGTGGTTTTTTGCCCATAATAACGATTCTAACTGCTCTAGGTGCACTTGGTAGTCTAGCAACTGGAGGTGCCGCTATAGCTAAAGCTGTAAATGCAACAAAGAATGCAAAAAAACAACTTGAGGAAGCCACCAGACACAATATGGCAATGGAGTCTATTGCTGTGGGAGAAGGTTTGTACCTTAAACCATATAAAAACGGTTATGGACTTGTTTGTAAAGATCATTCAAAAAACTATTAGAAATGCTACCCAACAGACCATTATCAGAATTTGATCTAAGAAAATTTTCAAAATATATTCCACACTTTAGAGGAGTTTATATGTTGGATTCACTACCAAAACGACCAAAGACTGTAGAGTGTGGAATAATCAATTTGGATTTATCAACAGGCCCAGCTACTCATTGGGTAGCATACTATAGGAACAAGAATGAAAAACAATTTTTCGACAGCTTTGGAAATTTACAAACAAGTCCATAACCGTTTTTATAAGGTTCAAGGTACAATCCTTCTCCCACAGCAATAGACTCCATTGCCTTATTGTGTCTGGTGGCTTCCTCAAGTTGTTTTTTTGCATTCTTTGTTGCATTTACAGCTTTAGCTATAGCGGCACCTCCAGTTGCTAGACTACCAAGTGCACCTAGAGCAGTTAGAATCGTTATTATGGGCAAAAAACCACTAATTTTTGGAACATTTATAATACGCGGTATCATAACACGAGCTTTTTCCCCTTAAGAGATTTACTGATAGCTTTACGAGCAATCTTAATGGCTGAATTAATATCTTGTGGTGTTTCCTTCTTCAATATCTTTGTTACTCATTTAATTGTTTTGTGAAACAGTTTTTTGTCATTTATACGAATTCGTGGTGATGGTCTTTTCACTGTATTCCTTTTCTTTGCTTCAACACCCACACCAAGTTTAGTTTTTGCAAATATTTTTTTTTTGCAAAATCACTATCTTTTGAAAGAACTCTTTCCCAAGCTTTATGTTCAAGAATTTTGTCAGCTTGATGTCTGCTGTTTATATCTTTATTTTTCGAATAAGCAATATCGTGATTTTTGCAAGCAGCATCCAATAAGTTAATTCCTTTATCTGTTCTATCTAAACGCTTTTGTAATCTTGTGCCAGGTTCACAGTACTGATATCCAAGAAGAAGTAATTCAAAAGGCACAGAATTTATTGCTTTATTTAGTAAACCTTCTCCAACGATAGTGTGCCTGAGACTAAAACTTTTCGTATAAAGTACAACCATATTACTTTAATCTACAATAAAAGAAATTGTTTGCAAATTTCACAAGTAGTTATTAAAATGCGCTTCGTAAAACAACATAAAAATATTTTTGTTCGTAATGCTGATATTTGTTCAAATGACAGTAAAAAATAAGACATAGTCCCTTGTTACCAAATTCTATTAGAGCATTAATAGTTGGTCCTTCAAATTGTGGAAAAAGTAACATAATGATTAGTCTGCTGGAAAGTCCTAATGGTCTCAAGTTTGAAAATATTTACTTGTACTCAAAATCTTTATATCAACCTAAATATGAATACCTAAAGAAATTAATTTCACAATTAAAGGAACGGGATACTACACATTCGCAGATAACGAGTACGTTGTTCCTCCTACTAAAGCTAAAGGCAATTCAATTATGATTTTTGACGATGTTGCATGTGAAAAGCAAAACAATATACGTGCATATTTTTGTATGGATCGTCATAAGAACGTAGATATATTTTACTTGTGTCAAACTTACACGCGGATTCCAAAACATTTGATAAGAGATAATGCTTATGTAATTATTATGTTTAAACAAGATTCGACAAATATGAAACATGTATATGATGATCACGTTGCCAGCGACATGAACTTTGAAATGTTTCAACGAATTTGTAGAGAATGTTGGAAGGAAAAATACGGATTTTTGGTGATAAGTAAAGATAATGAACTAAACAATGGTCGTTATAGAAAGTCATTTGATTACTTCATCATAATATAATTTACTGTTCATCAAATGCACCCTGCAGTATTTAATCTGACTTCAAACTTTATACATGTGATTATTGTAACTGATCAGATAAGCAGATCTGATACCTGATAAACTGACCTGATACCTGTTAAACTGATCTGATAAGCTGATCTGATACCTGTTAAACTGACCTGATAAGCTGGTCTGATACCTGATAAACTGACCTGATAAGCTGATCTGGTACCTGATAAACTGACCTGATAGCTGTTAATTTGACCTGATAACCTGATCTGCTTCCTTTAAACTGACCTGATAGCTAAAATGAATGAACAAATTCTTAAAGACTTGGTGGCAACAAGAAATATCTTGAAGAAAAAGCTTCGTAGTATAAAAACTGGTGAAATAGATACACATCAGCAATTAACAGATACATTCAAGCCTATCACAGAACCTTTAAAAGAATTTATCAATAGCTCTAAATACGTTGGTAGACCAGTTAAAAAAGAACCGAGTGATAAGGAAACTGGAATTGATGACAATGAAAGTTTTCATCCTCAGAACTCAACAATAAAATTGGAAACGAGTACGCCCAAGAAACTAAGTGAAGAAAAAAATTTTTAAGCAATCTGATAGTAAAAGTAGCAGTAATTATGATGAAGATGACTTTTACTCACAAAATTCGAATAATGAAGAAAGTTATTCTGACTTATCACTATTGCAATCGAGAAACGAACTAGATACTAACTATGGTCCACATAAAGATAATAATAACGAATGGAGATTTGGTAATAGCACCATCGAGTTAAATCAAGATAAGATATAGGTTGGGGGACAAATATGGGCGCTCACGCTTGGACATTTTTCTTTAATGTTTCATAAAGCACCAAAAAACTATGATAAATTCGAGCTTGAAATCTATAAAAAAATATTACTTGCTACCAATGCCCACAGGAGAGGCTATAATCAAAGGGAGCATAGCCCATAAGTACAAACATATTATTGGAAAACTTTTCAAAGGAGACAATCATACAGGCTCATCAGATGTAACAAAAAGTAATTATTTAGGAAGGGGTTTGATGCAGTTTAACCCTCATAATCCAAACTATATATACTGGGATGATCCAAACGAGTTGGTAGATCGACTTAGACTACTGCTTGCATCACAGTCTGCAGGCCATACTAATCACAACAACGAAATTGTCTCAATTATTGAAGAACTACGTGAAGCTAATATAATTGTATAAACTATATACATACATAGATTTTTATATAAAACATGTCCGTTGCTAAATTTGGGCATTATATTAACGATAGAAGTGAAGTAATTTCAACCAAAAATGCGCCTAAGTTGTTGGGCTTCTTTATGGATACGAACAAAAACATTGATGTCCAATACAAGAGAATCAAAAATGTTGCAAATGCTGTGGAGGAAAACGATGTTATCAGTAAATTGTTTCTGCAAACTGAACTCAAAAAACAGCAACAAGAAGTAGCTTTCCAGTTAGAAAATCTTAAAGCTCATTTGCAGGATATCAATAAGAAAATGGATGGTAATAAATCACTTTTTGATATGGAAATTGAAGAGCTACGAGAAAAAATTTATAGAATAGAAAATTACATGTTCGTATCAATAGGTGCAAGTGCATCAAGTAGATCACAACACACTTAAAACAGCGACTGGAAAAATAAGATGTCTTCAAAGAGAAATGTTGTAAATGAATTGCATAAGCAGGCTCGAAAACGTTTTGTACGTCGTAGAGTTGTGATGAAAGGAATAGATGATCTTTGGCAAGCTGACTTAGTTGAAATGGGAAATTATTCCTTAGACAATAGAAATTATCGATTTTTGCTAACTGTAATTGATACATTCTCAAAATTTGCTTGGGCAGTACCTTTGAGCAGAAAGAATGCATTCGAAACAACTCAGGCAATGGAGAATATTTTCAAATTGGGACGAATACCGAAAAACTTGCAAACAGACGATGGTAAAGAATTTTTCAATAAACATTTCAGTCAGTTGATGAATAAATACAATATTAATCACTACTCAACATATAGCACTATGAAAGCCTCAATAGTAGAACGATTCAATAGAACATTAAAAGGAATGATGTGGAAGGAATTTAGCTTAAATGGTTCATATAATTGGATTGATATGTATAGAGATTTACTTGATGCATACAATAGAAAAATTCATCGCACCATTAAAATGTCACCGATTAAAGTAAATTCAACAAATGAAAAACAGCTTTTAAACATAGTATACAGTCATTTAAAGATGTATAAAATGTCAAAATTTAATGCAGGAGACTATGTACGCATAAGCAAATATAAAAACATTTTTGAAAAAGGTTATACTCCGAATTGGACAACAGAAATCTTTACTATTAAAAGAGTACAAAATACATATCCTACAACATAAATATTAGAAGACTATCGCGGAAATCCTATTAAAGGTGGATTCTATGAAGAAGAACTTTCAAAAACCAGATATCCTAATACATACCTAGTTGAAAAGGTTCTCAAAACTAAAGGACATAAGGTATTTGTCAAGTGGCTGGGCTTTGGTAATGAGCACAATTCTTGGATAAGCAAAGATGAGATATTGTAAATGGAAGAATACAATAAATAAACAACAACAAAAACAACAACAATGGCATCAATATTTAATTTAGTTTAAAATAAGTAAATAAACAATAAATACGAAACTGCTTCTTATAAATCATACTGTGTGTTTAACCTCATTTATTTACAATCAAACAGTCACAATGTCAATAACATTGACTCTGAGATCTAATTCATCAGAGCTATCTGCTAATTATTTTCCTCCTATTGATTTAAACGGAACCTATGAATGTGCTCTAACTGATTTTCATTCATACAACAGTATCCCGAATGTGGATGTCTACAACAATATATTTTATATCGGTGAACTTGTAATTGAAATACCGATCGGATCTTATGAATTAAATGATATAGTTAACTATATAGAAGAACAATACAAACGATATAGACCAGAAAACAAAATTTTGATTGAAGCCAATAACAATACAATGCAAGTCAAAGTCAGCAGCTCTAAAGATATTTTAATTAAGAAAATATTTTTAATAAAGAAAATACAATAGGTAGACTTTTAGGATTCAATAGCAGAATATTAACGCCAAACAAAGAACATTACTCTGGTCTTCCAGTGAATATCTTTAAGGTGAATCTCTTGAGGATTGAAAGCAGTATTGTGGTTAATACTTATATGAATAATTCTAAAGCTCATACACTACATGAATTTCCGATTAATGTACCGGCTGGATATAAAATAGTTGAGATTCCCAAAAATCTTATTTATTTGCCAATAAACTCCAGAGATAAGTTCACTAGCTCTTCGCGTGGTTGATCAAAACGGCGACTTAATTAATTTCAGAGGTGAGGAAATTACAATACGAGTACATTTAAGGACAACTAAATAATGATAATATACAACACGAGTATATCGAAGAATACTACAGCAACATCTAATTCTCAAACGTTACAACCTAAGCAACAATTGAAAAGATCTGTTCGTCAAAAAAAGCTTACAGCAGCAAACAAGAGTTTTCTCAAGTCACTGAACTTTAAATTGAAAACAAAATGAGTTCAATAATAGACGTTTTAGGTAAACCAATATCTGACGAAAATATTATCAAAAAGGATTATCACACATACATACCATACCTTCAGTCTTTTAACAACAACGATGAAATAAGAATTTCAATACAAAACCAAGATCTATATGTGTTACCCAGTGAAAGCTATATATATGTGGAAGGACTTGTTGTAGACGAAAAAACATCGAAATCTACACCCAACTTTCAGTTGAAAAATAATTTTGTTGCATATCTCTTTGATGAAATCCGCTATGAACTGAATGGTATTGAAATTGATCATACAAGATATTTGGGAGCCACCAGTACCATAAAAAATTTGGTTTCTTTATCACCTACGGAAAGCGTTGTGTTGCAAAATGCTGGATGGAATAAACTTGATAAAATAGATCTTCAAAATGGAAATTTTAATTTCTATGTACCACTCAAACTTCTTTTAGGATTCGCTGAAGACTACAATAAAGTTTTATTAAATGGTAAACATGAATTGATACTCTTGCGTAATAAGAACGATGAAGATCTTGTACACTCGAATGTTTCCACTGAGAAAGCAAAACTTACAATTTCACTAATATCATGGAGAATTCCACATGTTCAATTATCTGATCATAGTAAATTGAATATGATCAAAATACTTAATAATGGTGCTGCTATACCAATGGCATTCCGTAGTTGGGATTGTCATATGAATCCACACCTTAATACGGGAACCAATCACATATGGAATGTTAAACTGGCCGCTAATAAAGAACGCCCTTGTTTTGTCTTGATTGCCTTTCAACAAGAAAACAAGTTTGTTCATTGTGATCTTACTAACTTAAAAGTACATTTAAACTCAACCTCTTACCCATATGACGATCTTAATATAAAATTCAAAAATGAGCGCTATGCGATTCTATATGATATGTATCTAAGATTCCAACAAAGCTACTACATGAAACAACCCCAACCTCTTCTAACAGGTCAAGAGTTTAAAAATAACGCTCCAATTATTGTAGTTGATGTCAGTCACCAAAACGAAACGCTCAATACCGGACCAATCGACATAAAAATTGAATTTGAAACAGCAACAAATATTCCAGCAAAAACATCAGCGTACTGCGTTCTTATTCATGACCGCGTAATAGAATACATACCAATAAAAGGTCAAGTCCGGAAGCTCTTATAAATTAAATAACATGGATGGTGATATTGTTTTTGTAGACTTGCAAGGTTTCAAAACTAATTCAAATGACTTCATCGCAAAAGAACTAGCTGTAGTTTTCAGCAACAAGGAACGGTTCAATTTCATCATAAAACCTCCTTTTGATTTCGCATGTTTATCAGCCAAAAAACAGAGAGAAGCAGTTTGGTTAACAAAAAACTATCATCATATTAACTGGAATGATGGATCAGTCTCATTTCAAAGCGTTTGCAAGTTTTTAAAATCGAATATAAGAAATTCACAAATATATGTTAAGGGGGGAGAGAAGAAAAAATGGCTGGAAAAAATTATTCATCAAACAGTTTATAACATTGAAGACATTGGCTGCATTAATTTCAAACAAATGGAAACTAAGCATTCCATATATCTCTATTGTAGCTATCACGACTATGGTGTTTGTGCCTTAAGGAATGCAATTTTACTTAAAAATGAAAGTGTTAACAAACTTTTAAATAAATGCTTATAAAAATTAAAATAAATGTCTTCTTATTTCAAACAAAAAACCTACATATGTACATATTTATTTTTTTCAGAGAACACACAAACAAACATACACAATGGTTCATTCATTCATTCAAATGGTCAAGGGAATATTTGGGCACAAAGAATAAACGCTTATTATTTGTTTGCATGTATATGCGTAAATGAAATAAATTTGTAGATATTTATGTCGCATGAATATGTACACCTTATCACATTTTATACTGACCAGGAAAGCAAGAAAGCGGACTGTCATACAGACTCACCAATCGTCACACACACAGACTGTCTGACAGCCAGACATTCCAACCGCCACTCAGAACACAAAAAACACACACACTTAAACATAGCATAAATATTCATATTCTACAAAATACAGAAATCGCACCACCATCCAGATCCCCAAATAAAATCCATCGATGATCGTCATGTATAAAATAAACAAAACATCAGTTTCAATATTTATGCAATAGTAATTTTTTTCACAACGCCTTCAAGATCAGAATAATCAAATTATTCCTCCAGACTCAAGCATTGCAAGCAAAAAAGTAAAAAAAAAAACACTGAATTGCTGGACGACAAATCTTAAGTAAACACACCAAATTTTAATAAGCAAAAAAATAAAAGAAAAAATCTCACTCCAGCAAGAAGGAACGAACCACAAACATTAAGGGTATCCATATATAACTACTACACTTTTTAAATAGTGTGATTCCTAAAAATGCTTCTAAATTTTTTTATTCACCAGGCGTACACAGTGTAAATGGACAGACAGAAATTCCCACGCTCACATACCGACGGACATGTATTCTCAAGGTCACATATGGACAGACACAAATTCCCACGCTCACATACCGACGGACATGTATTCTCAAGGTCACATTTGGACAGACACAAACTCCCACGCTCACATACCGACGGACATGTATTCTCAAGGTCACATATGGACAGACACAAATTCCCACGCCTACCCCAACATTATTTAAAAAAAAAAAAACAACAATGTGAACGCCCCTATTAAACCGTGGGAAAAAATACACACACGAACACACACAAAATGAAATTTGAGAATTTTGTGAAATTTGAGAATTTTGGCAATTAAAATTGAAAAATTTCAAATTTAATTGCTGAAATTTTATATTTTTAATGGTCGAAGCACATACAGTTCCCTACTACTAATACAATAACATAACCAAAAATCAATTAACGTCGTTTTTTCCAAGTTAAAATTATTTTTTATTTCGGCAAAACAAAATTGGTATTAAAAATTAAAAAAAAAAAAATAAAAATGTCGATTCCAGGGTTGGGCACTGCAATATTTTGTATAACATGAACGTTATCAAAATGGTTAAAAACTTGTACTTTTGCTTAAATAAAACCGCTTTCACATTATGAAGACTTTTATTTTTGAAAAATTAAAATTTCGTTTCCAGGGTTGGGAAATTTTGAATATATTTTTTTAAGTAACCATAAATGCAACTGAAGTTGTTTTTATTTTTTGATAACTGAAATTTTTTTATAAGTTAGAAAGCAGACGTGCGTTAGTGAAGGGTATATAAGATTCGGCACAGCCGAATATAGCACTTTTACTTGTTGTATTATAGCTTTATAACTGCTTTTTAAAATTATAGCTTTGCGTGAGTTTACAGCAAAAGAATGTTCTGTATCTTCAATATTATTGTTGCAGTGCAGACCGGAGGAGTGTGTTACTCAGTTTTACTATGGCTAACAACATACCGATTACTATCTTATGAAATAACAGTAAGGATTAATAAAGTCAGTAAATATATTGGGAATTATATCATCATCACTCGATTCGATGTTAAGATATTCCTAGAACACAGAGTGACGACAATTTTTTCGATGAGAGAAGTTTTCACTTCAGTTACAGAAAGGAAGTAGAGAAATCGATTTACTGCTAGAATGTGTTTCGAAACCCAGTAGGTGTGTGTCTATTAATGAGATAGCAGTTACTTAGGGACACATCGGCACAAGAGAACTAAAGCTCTTTAATTTCTATTTGCGTGCTAATTCCTTTTTCCCAAAAGTTATATTAAAATTCAAAGTGATAAATTGAGGGGTGTTAGCTAGTTCCTATGCGCATTTCACTGGGGCTAATGCAGATCATCATTAAGCCTTTACCCAACATTTCTTAGAATAACTAGAGATTGTATTTCAAACTTCCTTATTAATAAATTAGAAGCTTAAAAACAAACATCAAAGTCATAACAAGAACTCACTGATCACCTTTCCTTTTTAATTTTCTTACGTTTTTATTCCATTCTACAATTTGTTGTTTTTTTCCGACTCTAATTGTAGTTGTAGGAGAAATAAAGAACAACAACAACTAATAATTGTTTTAATGTAAAAACAATTTATTTAGAGTGTTGACAACATAAGTTGTTTAAGCGCGGGCATTCGCTAATTAAATTAGTATATGTTTTTGGGAATTGTCGTTTTAAGTCTTTAATTTCTATTTTCGTGCTGATTATTTTTTCCCAAAAGTTATATAAAAAAGTTTTATTAAAGCAGCAGATAAACTCTCAAGCATGGCTCTGCTACAAGGATTTCAAGTTCCAAAATTAAATTAGTGGTATTTCTAACTGAGACTCGTGCGTTATAACTGAAAATTTAAGAAGTTTTAACATAAGTAAATATCTTTGAAAAATAAATTGTTCTAAGCACAAAAACTGGCCGGCGCACTGTGGACCATTTTAAAAGAAGGCAGCCAAAACTCATTGTATATACGATTAGCCATTTTAATATGTAAAAGTTAATTTGAGAGTTAACACTTATATACCTCGGCAACCAAAAAATTTTAATCTTTATATTGACTTTATCACAGTAAACAAGATGATTAAAAAGGGACATTCTCATTATTTTGATAAAATGAGAAATTTCTTGATTATTTTTTAATTTTTAAATATCGATAACTTTTTTGTTTTAAAAGATTTCTAAACTATGTAGCTTTTGTACAATTGCCCAATCTGTGAGCAAATTTTCTTAAATCATCCCACTTAATAGAGTATATTTCTAAAGTTCGTAAACAGACTAGTACTATCTTATAGTCCAAACTCTCCTCTACACTCCTATACCCCATGGTATACCGGCACGATCCGACCGTGAGCACCACAGCAATTTTTCTGATACAAGGTCAAATATTTTTTGAGTACAATATGTGTTTTCTGTTATGCTCATTTAAAATTTTTTTTTAATCAGATCGCTTGTATGAAAGACGGATTTCAGACGGAAAGGTACTTTAGTTTACCCTTATAAAAGTATAAAACGGTTTTTTTTCGGAATTGCTTATGCATAATGTATATGTTGATATTCATAACTTTGTCTAATAAAGAACTATCTCAACAAATTACGGTAAAAACCATTGATATTTAACGAGCGTTGTTACAGGTAGAAACACTAACTGAAAAAACGACACTTCGAGAATACAAGTATTTTTTTGTGCTGTGATTTTCTGGTCCTTCGTATGTGCGCAGGTGTGCGTGTTCGTTTCTTGATTGAGATGTTACCTGTCTACCTGAAATTTTGCATGGTTTATTTGTCACTAAGATTATTTAAAGTAATGTCGTCATAATTGTTATTCATTACAATTTTAACCATGGCATTACAGAAATCTCGCCGATATTTTCTTTCAACAAAATGATGTACACGATATGAAATTGCATATACTAGGCAATGAAATTTTTAAAATATTCAATACAGAAACAATTCAACTACACAAACAAAAATTATAAACTTTGGGAAGAGATTGAAAGCACGCTATATTGAATTCTCTTATAACAAGGAAAGGATCTACAAACGTAACCATGAATGGTTCTCAAAGGAACTTGTTTTCGATATTATATCTACAAATACCGAGTGTGGAAAACAGGGTCGATCAGCAAAACCAATTAATGAATGTGTTGAAAGAACTCGAAGATGCAGACTTCAGAATATCAGTGAAGAAATATATCAAATTAAACCTACACTAATTAAGAAATCGAAAATTGGGATAATTAAAGCAGTAATAGAAGTAAGCCCAAGGCGCACAAAAAGGGTTTTGAAAAATATTCCTACATCAAATGAAGAAGAGAAATTTACTCCAGAGACATTATTTTTGGATTTAAAATTATCTAAAAATCAGTATAAAGAATTGCGGAAACGGACCAATGAAAAGAATGCTAGGATTTTCCCAGAGTTTAGGGACTTAGTCTCTGTCAAAAACAAAAATTTTTACCTCCACAAACTGCTATAATTGTCACTTTCACACCAGCAGAAGTTAAATTGAGAAGAGTTTAGGGACTTAGTCTCTGTCAAAAACAAAAATTTTTACCTCCACAAACTGCTATAATTGTCACTTTCACACCAGCAGAAGTTAAATTGCAAGATTTTCTTGAATACACTGCCAAACGATTGTTAAATATACCCGAAAAGATTAAATACTAAATGGGGACCTCTGGTCAAAGACAATACAAGCAATGTAATGCCGAATATACATCAGATGCTGACTTTTTTATGGTATCTTTCGTTCCATTGCGCTTAACAAAAAGTTATATCGGGTTTGTGCCATCAACCAGCAGAGCAACAGAAATTGATGTATGGAAAAATACCCTAGTCAACAAAGTATGGCGGACCAATAAAATTTACATTCAAAAAAGAAACAAAAGATGTTATAATAGAAGAAGTCCAAAAAAATAAAAGCTCAAATTGATGCCCTTCAACCTGCTGCATTTACAGTTGACCAGAAAATCGAAGTAAATCTTAAAATGTATCTCACAACGATTGATGAAAAAGTTGCACAAGCTTTAACAGATACAAAAGCATCGTCTAACTGCGTTATATGCCAAAGATATCAAGTCAATTCAGCCATCCCATTTCAGAAGATGATAGTTTTAAGGTAGCATACGAATTTGGATTGCCCCCTTTTCAAACGAGAATACGTTTTATGGAGCATATTCTTATATTAGGTTATGATTTTGGCCAATTAGGAGAAACAGTGAGAAAATATAAGGAAAATGAAGAAAAATTAAAGCAACGAAAACAACAAATTCAAGAGAAGTATTTAGAATCAGGTCTAATGATTCATCAGCCAAAGCAAGTAGAAGGAAACACAAATGAGATTTTTTCAGATCCATAAACTGTAGCATGTATCACAGGTGTAGATTTGAAACTAATAAGGGGGTTCAATATTATATTACAAGTTCTAGCACGCAGCAGAAAGATAAGTACAAAAAATTGTAAGAATACTAAAAAATAAAACTAATCTTGGAGATTATCCACTGTCCGTAAAACTTTGTGCAATGGAGATCAAATAATTAAACACAATATGCTGCTAATAGGAGATATATCTGAAGAAGCTCGAGCATAACACAAGTGAACACCAAGAGCTATACTTTTTAATGAATTAAAACACAGTAACTTGATTTTCTTCTGAAAATGGCCTTTTATACGGCTTAAAATGTACCTATTAAAATTACCGCGTGGAAAGATAAAATGAAATTACAAATACATATTTTCAGATGACAGTTAATCGAGAAGTAATATCTGAACTACAATAACGACTATCGATAACACTGCTCTGCAAAAAATAACTTTTTGTAGCGCCTTTAAATAAAACTATGAGGACTATATGGATTTTGATGCGCTAAACTCGAATCCGTTTTCGGTTTGTTTCCATCAGGTTCAGATTTTTTTTACGGGCGTGGCAATTTTTGCCCCTAAATTAGCCAGGTACGTAGACATATTTCACCCTAACTCGGGAATGAGTCATCCGATTTTAAGAAATAAAACACTAGAAGATGTGTAACAAAATTGTTTTTATTTTAGTCACACACAGTTTTTCTTTATGTCTGATTGTTTTGGAAATATTTAGGAATTAATCCAGAAAAAAATTGTTTTCCCGCAAAATTCTTAATTTTTTCAGATTAAAAAAAATGTAAAGCAAACACTTTGCACCTTTATTTAATAGTTACAGATCTTAGAAATAAAAAAAGCTATAAACCATAAAAATCGGTTAAAAAATTTAGATTTTATTTTCAATTTACCGCAGGTACCCAATGTTGTAATGCTACCAACCTTTCATATGCGTGACGATAGCAATTCGTTAGGTGAACAGATAAAGGAACTAAAGTACAACGGCATTTTGCGTAATTCTTGGATTTAAAAGTTATAATATAGTATTTTTCATTAACCTGTAATTTTAAATCGAGAAAATTAGAGTAGATTCTAATATTTGTTACAGCAGTATATGTGGAAATTGATGGACAATAAGTGAGTCAGTTTTAATTTGATATTGTGCGGTTAAATCATTTGGAAATCCAACAAGTAAACCTTATATTCCGAATCAAACTGATCTGAATACGGATTCGAGTTTAGCGCATCAAAATCCATATAGTCCACATAGTTTTATTCAAAGGAGGATTTGGCTGCTGAGCAGTGTAATTAGTGATACATTGTGGCGATTATACTGTGGCGCTAACAATTAGTTTTATTTATTCATATAAAATGGTCATACGGAATAACCCTTTCTATAAATTATATTACGTTATTGTGCACTAAAGCTAAAATATTTAGGCTTTCTGTAATATATAATATAAAAAAGGATACATTTATTTTGGTAAAATCAAGAGAGTTGGAGATTTTAATTAAAATATTTAAACTTTCTTAAAAGTGTTTATCTAGAAAAAAAATTTAATTATTATTAGTAATATTATGTTTATTTTAATATTTTGCATTTATTTATTTATTTTTTTTTTTGTTATATTTCTTTTTTATTACTTTTTTTAGAGTTGCTTTTGTATTTTTATTTATTTGAAAAAATCTGCACTTTTCTTTGCTTAGAAATATATACCTTTTTCTATAGCCCAAAAGCAGTGCTTTCGAAGGACGAACAATAATTAAAAGTCGAATAATTGCTGTTTATAGTGAAAACAATCATCACTTAACCATTCTGGGGTTGAGCATTTGCACAAGTCAATAATAAATAATTTTATACCATTTCGTTCCGGTTCAGTTTTAAAGATATTGTGAAATATTAAAATATGTATCTTAGTTGCGTCCATTAGTTTGTCTGATGGAGCAGCTAAATTTCCAAAATCTGTTAGAGACTGATAATTCTTACGGAATACAAAAAGCTCGCTTGGAGCGGTTAAAATTTCATCCATGTTCTTAAGCTCTTACAGTATTTTTCCCATTGAAATTTTGGAATGATTTTAAATGCAACATACTCAACGAAGTATCTCATGGAAACCAGTTCAAAATTTATATTCTCAGAATTATTAAAAATATCTTCTAAAAAGTAATCTGCATATACATCGTCGTCAAAATCAACAATAACCCTTCCATCGGACCTTATTTCAGTATGTTTACTTAAGAATATATCATAAGTATCAGTTTGGTCCATCTCGTCTTGTTCAGCTTCACAGTTACTGGGAAAACTTGATTGAATAATTTTAGAAACCATAACTTTTGCAAAAATAAAATTCATTTCGGCTACGGAAGGGTTGCTAAGAAATTTGATTAAGAAATTTTGTCATGAAATGATATAAATTACCTCCTTCTTTTAAAATATCATTAACCAGTAAATGGACTGAATTTAGAGTGAGCTTCATACCATTTAAAAAAGACACTTTTTCTGGTCAACGAATTTAACGTCATCAAGATATTCCATAAAGTTTTTTTTATAAATTTGTGAGGTTCATTGTTAACTTGAACTCCAGATCTGTAGCAGTTATCGCCATAAAGGGAACCACTATTAAGACAATCGAAAATCTTACCAATTTTCTTACAAACTGAGCTGTTGAAAGGGCTCTTACATTGTGTACTTTTGCATATTGTTTTAATAGCAGCTACAACAGTTCTGCTTAAAACTTGAGTGGCGAATCTCACTCGAATTTTTTCAAATTATACTCCAATTAGAAAACAATGCTTTTACCATAAAAACACAAGCATGAGTACCAATACTTTAGTTCTTAAAAAATCTGTTGTTTCGAATCCATCTATTAAATCTAAACTCTGATCATACCTTAACTCTTTTCTTATGATTATTTCGTCCAAAACCATCTACTTAGAATCTTTTTCGTCCAACTGTGCGCATTTTTACTTTACGACCTCAAATGCATTATTCTTTAAAAATATATGTATGAGATTATGAAAATGAGCTTAACAATTGTTTGTATTAATGTGGGGTAAAGAATATGTATTTTGTTTGTGCAGAAACAAATAAATATAGACTTGAACCGAAGTGTTAATACCTACATACATGTGCAATATCTGATGCAATTTTTGAGGAGTACTTTCAATTTCGTAAAATAAAATATCCATAGTATTTAAAATCAAATTACTTTATTGACAAAGAACATATTACAAAAAAGTAGTTTCCTTTTTTAATGATTTAAATTTTTATCCTTCTGAGCACTAGATGATATGTACTTATAGAAGATGATATGTACATGAAGAATGCTCACGCAGTAAAGGTATTATAGAAAGATTAAGCATTTCTATTCTATGTAGAAAAAATTTTTTATAAAAGCCTTTCTACGGAAAACTTTTTGATACACAAACTTTTCAACATAAACATTATCGATTTAGAATATTTTATAGAAAACGAGTTGTAATGAAAAGTTTTTTTTTATATATTTTTTACAAAAATATTTTAATTATAAAATTTTTTTATTGAAAGATTCTTATTACAATTTTTTTATAAAGAAATTTAGCTTATGAAATTTATAAACAAAGAATTTTTCTCTATAGAAATATTATCGTTGTGAAATTTTTTCTACTATCATTTTCATTATGAATGAATATTTTACATTATAAAATATTTTTCATTATAAAATATTTTTTATCTAAAAATATTAATAGAGATATTTTTTAGAAAAATATATGAAACATTTTATAATATTTTCGATAGAAAAAATTTCAGAAAGTGCAGACTAAACATTGTAGAAAATAAAAATGTATGTACATTTCGAAAAAAACAAAACAATAAAGGGACAGTATTGGTTCTAGTTAAAAAGATGTTGCACGCCATATATAACTAAAATTCAAATATTTTGTGCTTCACTATGATGCGGGGGCAAGTATGTAGCAAAGAAATCCAATGACTTATTTATTCTATTTCTCATGTTTTTTTTTCAAACACAATTTTTGAGTGACTTAATTTATTTTCTTAGTCTTGTAAAGAATATGTATTTTGTTTGTGCAGAAACAAATAAATATCGACTCGCACCGAAGTGTTAATACCTACATATTTACATGTGCATGTAAATATTTTACAAAATATTTTTATTATAAAATGGTTTCTATTGAAGTATTTTTATTAAAAATTTTTTATGAAGAGATGTAGCTTATGAAATTTTTTATAATAAAAGAATTTTTTTCCATAGAAACAGTTTTGTTCTGAAATTTTTTCTACTAACATTTTTATTAAGAATGAATTTTTGACTATAAAAAGTTTTTCATTATAAAATAGTTTTTATCTCAAAATATTAATAGAGATATTCCTTTTTTAAATATATAAAACATCTTATACTATTTTCTATAGAAAGAATTTCAGTGTGTGCAGACTAAAGCTCTAAACACATAGACGACAGCAGACATCAAGCAGCAATATGTCAAAAATAAAATGCATGCGCTTAAATGAAAACGATTATTTTGACGGCAGCACAGCAGCAGGACTGCACAACAGCATTTGCTGCTGCTGCCAACTTAGGCTATTTTCTATTTTGACGGGCAGCAATAAGCAAATATAGAGTTGCCATTATATATATAAATTGGACAAATTAGAACAAAAACTTTATTTCTTAATATTAAACATAAAAGAACATTACAAAAATACAATAAATAAATATATGTATATGTTTTTATAGTTTTTTGTGATATTATTACAGTTTTTATAAATAACTTTAATATTATTCATTATAAAATATAAATGCGGCATCCCTTCAACTTGAAATTGATTTACACACCAGCTGATTATTATGTTGTTGCTGTCTTCAAAATAATTATGAAGCAGACTTCAGAGCAGCATTTGAAGTTGGCAGCATTTGAAGCCGTGAAGTTGTGAAGTCTGCTGTCGTCTAAGTGTTTAGAGCTTAAATATTGTAGAAAATAAAAATGTACATATTTACAATTGAAAAAAACAAAACAATAAAGGACCAGCTTTCTGTTCATAGTAAAAAATTCATTCACAATGAAAATGTTAGTAGAAAATATTTCACGACAACAATTTTTCTATGAAAAAATTTTTTTTCATTATAACAAATTTCATAAGCTACATCTCTTTATAAAAGAAATTATAATAAAAATCTTTCAATAGAAAACATTTAGAAAATAAATATGTTTGTATATTTGGAAAAAAAAAACATTAAAAGGACAGTTTTCTTCTGCCTTTACAATACTATGAAAGAATTATTATAAATAAGTAACAGCAGTTCTTATGTATGTATGTACATATACACAAATATACAAACATACACAACACATACGGGGGATTTACACTGTAGTCATAAATCATAAAATAATAGCACTAAAAATATGACAAGTGTGAACCACCCGTCATAACTTGGTCTGCTAAATAAGGTTGTATATATAAACTCTAACAGCTGCTGCCTTGTTATGACCTGAATGATTTTTTTTGCGGCGCATGGAAAATAGTTCAGTGGCTGGCAGCTACGTAATATAACCGAGAAAAATTTTTCAGTTGTATAAAATTAGTTTTTGCGATTTAATGCTCCTTTAATATATTTTATGTTATAAAAATGTGATTTAATGTACAGACATATAGGTATGAATAAAAAATTTTTGAAATGAAAATTTTTGAATTTTAGTAATATGGTTTGCAACATCTTTTTAACTAGAACCAAAACTGTCCCTTTATTGTTTTGTTTTTTCTAAATGCAGATATGTATATTTTTATTTTCTACAATATTTGGTCTGCACACACTGAATTATTTGCTATAGAATATATTATAAAATGTTTCATATATTTTTCTAAGGTATTAATATTTTTAGATAAAAAATATTTTATAATATTTTTTTGTGGAATTATTTTATTGCAATCTATCAATTAGTATACAATGATAATAAGCAAATTAGATGAATTGTAAATATGACAGTTGTAGTTGTACTTTTACTATAAGTACAACTATAAAGAAATAGAAAATCAATTCCTTAATATATTATATTACAATAAACAATTAGCAACTATTTAATGTAACTATAAATTAGAGATAACAAATTTTTTTTTTCATGTAAAAAAAAATAATAATAAATAATAATAATATTATAGTAATAATAATAATAATTTGACTAATTTCTAAATGGAAGATCTAATATATGACATATCTTAAGTCTTCTAATTTCATCAGTATCGTCTAATAACGTGACAGCTAATGGATTTACATGATTACTGAGTCTATTTAAATATTTTCACTACAAGAATTAATAGTTTCTTTTACAGTTTTAATATTAAGATCAGTATGGATTGCTTCATTAGTAATATACCAAGGGGACTGAACGATAAGTATTAGTGTCTTCGATTGGTACCTTTGAATAATTTCAATATTTGAATAACTTGCAGTTGCCCATAACTGTATTCCATAGGTCCAAACAGGTTTTAAAATTGCTTTGTAAAGTCTTAGCTTGTTTTCCATATTAAGTTGAGATTTATGACCGATTAACCAATAAAATTTTCTATTTATTAAATTTAATTGCTGTCCATATTCAAGCCAAGATATTTTACGCAGTAATTCTTAGGTATCTGAATGTTATTAATAGTTAAATTTGGACAATCACCCTTGCGAAGTGTAAAAGTTACATGTCTGACTTTTCTGCAATCACTTTAATTTTCCAATTTTTTCAGCCATAACTATATTAAATTTAATTCATTTTCAACATTGTTAGATGCAACTGTAGGTAAATTGTCTGCTGCTAAAATTCCCGTATCATCTGCGTATGTTGACATAGTAACATTTAGTGAAGTCGGCATGTCAGCGGTGAAAATTGTATATAACACCGGACTTAGTACACTACCCTGTGGAAGTCCTCTCATCTTTAATTTTTACATAAAATATTCGGTTTTGTATATAAGACTTTATAATTGAATAAAATGTAGCTGGAATGAGATTCTTCAACTTGTACAACAGTCCAATATGCCAGACTCTGTCGAATGCCTGTTGAATATCCAAGAAAACCCCGAAGCAGTACTTCTTTTCTTCAAATCATTTCCGAATAACGTTTACTACTCTATGACCCTGTTCAGCAGTTCCATGTTTATGTCTAAAGCCAAATTAATGATCCGGAACAATATGTAGTTCTTCAAGAATTGAAGACAGTCTACTCAAAATAATTTTTTCAAACATTTTAGAAAAAATACTTAACAAGCTAATCGGTCTATAAGATGTTATTTCATTTTCTAGTTTAGTTGGTTTTTAATCATTATAATTTCAGCACATTTCCACTGAGAAGGAAAGTGACTTAATCTCAGAATAGAGTTAAAAATTAACGTCAAAGATATAATGGCCTTTTTCGGCAAATTTTTAACAGCCCTTGCATCTATCATATCATATCCAGGAGAATCTAAGAAATTTGAGATTTCTTCATCGTCAACAGGATTACTCATTTGATGAGATTGAAAAGTATTGTACAGATGAGTTGCAAATGCTTGTACCTTTTTTTCATCTGACCTACACCACGATCCATTAGCATCTTTAAAAGGAGGATTTCTTTTTATTGGCTGCTTAATACACATCGTGGCTTTCCATAAATTGTGATTATTATTTGATGCTAAATTAATGTTGTCAAAAAACTCCCCAATAGGTTTGTTTTCGATAGTATTCATATGCTGTTTCAGATTCCTTGTTGCTATGTTTAGACGTCTTTTATCAATGGGATTTCTGCTAATCTGCCATTCTTTTCTAAGGCTTCTCTTAACTCGAATAAGTTCACGTGTGTGCGAAGAAATTTGGAATCTATTTTGCATGACAGGTAAATATATTGGTGGATTCGATAAAAAAGCTGCTTCATGTATTAATTTGGTAAAATATTCAACTGCATTATCTAGCTCATAACGCTTTGTTATGGGTAAATTTAAATTTAAATTAGTATCAATCCAATATGAAAAATATTCTAAATCGGTTTTGCAGGTTACGAGCTTTTGAACTTTATAAATTAATTGATAAAACTGGATAATGATCAGAGCTAAGATCATAATTGTCCTTAATTTCAAGTTGATTTGTGTTCATTCCGGTATAAATGAAAAAATCAATTAAGTCAGGAATTTTAGATGGGTCAGAAGGCCAATAAGTTGGCTTACCAGAATAATACAGAATAATTTTTTAAGGCTATACTCTTATATAGTTCTCTACCCTTAGGATTTACTAAACGCGAGCCCCACCTAACAATGAATCGTATCCCAATTTTATGAAAGAAATCGTTAAAATCATCACAGCTAATGTTATGGTGAAGGGGAATATATATTGCACAAACAGTCACAAAAAACAAATGACATTTGACCTTAAGAATGGAAGCTTGTATACTTGATTGCGAAAAATTCTCTTCTTGATAGTAATTGAAGCATGATTTAATTAAAATTGCTGGGCCACCATGAGCCCTTTCGTTAGGATGATTAGCACTTATCATAGCATAACCTTTAATCTTATATTATAATGAAAAATTGTTTATAGTAAGAAATTCATTCATAATGGAATTGTTAGTAGAAAAAATTTCAAAACAAAAACGTTTCTATGGAAAAAAATTCTTGTATTATAAAAAATTTCATAAGCTACATCTCTTCATAAAAAAATTGTAATATTGCAAAATTTTGAAAAAAGGCGGTGATTTATTTTAATCATGACAAGTTAAAAAATGCATTTTCTGTATTGCGACAAGAGGGAGCCAACAATAGCAACCCTTCCGTAGCCGAGTAACATATTATTTTGGCAAAAGTTATGGTTGCTAAGATTATTCAATCAACTTTTTCCAGTAACTCTGAAGTTGAACAAGACTAGATTGACCAAATTGGTACGTATGATATATGTTTACCAAAAAGTAATGATTATGATATATATTCTTTAAGTAAACATACTGAAATAGGCGCCGATGGAAGAGATGTTGTTGATTTTGACGACGATGTGTATACAGGTTACTTTTTAGAAGATAATTTTCATAACTCTGAGAACATAAATTTTGAACTGGTTTTCATGAGATACTACTTTGGGTATGTCGCACTTAAAATTATTCCAAAACTGCAATGGGAAAAATGCTGTAATGAGCTTTGGAAGATGGATGAAGTTTTAATCGCCTCAAGCGAGCTTTTATATTCTTCAAGAACTATCAGTCTCTGACAGATTTTGGAAATTTAGCTGCTCCATCCGAAAAACTAATGGATGCAAGTAAGAAACATATTTTAATATTTCACAATATCCTTAAATTTGAACCGGAACGAAATGGTATGAAATCATTTATTATTGACTTGCGATGATTGTTTCCACTATAAACAGCAATTATTTGACTTTTTATTATTGGTCCTCCTTCGAAAGCACTGCTCTTGGGCTATGGAAAAAGGTAGATAGTTCTACGCAAAGAAAAGTGAATGTTTTTTCAAATAAATAAAAATAAAAAAGCAATTCTAAAAAAAAAAATTATAAAAAGAAATATAACAAAAAAATAAATAAATAAATGCAAAATATTAATATAAACAAAATATTACTTATAATAATTAAATTTTTTTTCTATATAAACATTTTTAAAAAGGTTTAAGTATTTTTATTAAAATCTCTAACTCTCTTGATCTTACCAAAATATATGTATCCTGTTTTACGTTATATTTTACAGGAAACCTAAATGTTTTAGCTTTAGTGCACAAAGTAATAAAATTTATAGAAAGTTATTGCCTATGTCCATTTCATATAAATAAAAAAAGTAATTACTATGGTTTTCTTTGAATCCCTTAATAACTTATTTCTAATACAAAATAAATTCTTCTATTTTAACAAAGCGAATGCATTCAAAATTTTTGATTTATCATGAATTAATTATATTTCAATTCAATTCATATTTAAGACAAAATGAGTTCATTTAAAATAAAACAGGTAAATTCCTGAACGATTCACTGATCCACTAAAAAAAATTATTCAATAACAGCTCCGCCGTCTATAAAGAATTTTGGCCAATAAAATAAAATTTGTTGATACTTAATTTTTCAATCAATAATATATATATATATATATATATATATATATATATATATGTGTATATATGTATACATATATATTATGTATATCATAATAATATATGGCATCACCGCTTCGGTGCTGATAGATACATTTTCGTTTATCCAACAACAACACAAGTATTATTTACCCTACATTAATTTACGCAGTAGTATTTTTCGTTCTGGACAAAGGATCTAGGTTATGCAACATAAAAGTCGTAATATTACGACCCACATATAAATTTTTTTCGTGCTTTTCATGCACTATCTTATATACATAATATTTGCTAGAACCAAGAAGCAAAAAACTGGAGTCATAACGGCAAAAAACATTTTTGTTAATTGATGGTCTGTGATTGTATTCGCTATTTTCTCTCTTATTATCTGGCTTTTAGTATATATGTGAGAACACGCCAAAACCCGAAATTTGATTTGACTAGTTTTTGGTGTTTGCGATAACTTTTGGACTTTGGTGTCTTCTGACATACACTGGAGAGCATAAGTGTGTGAATGTTGCTCAGGTAATCAATTTTTGCTCAACTAAATTTTAGTCGTATAACCAAATGGAATGGGTTTTTATGGTTTTAGTATATATTAAGTTAACTCAATAGCCACGTCTTTCAGTTTGGCGTATAGTATGTCCAATGTGTTCGAAAAAGAGTGAATGTGGCTTCCTAATCTACAGCAAATGGACGTCCCGGATTGCTCACCGATACCGATGCACGACATATTGAAAGGCTGATGAGAAACAAAGACACGAAAACACCAAAATTAGCAGCTACAGCAATAAATAAAAATTTTAGTGAATGGACTGTTAGAAGAGCATTAAGCAGAATTGGACTAGTTTCGGCAGTCAAGAATAAGAACGTAAAGGCACGTCTACAATTTTGCAAAGACTATGGGACCTGGAATGTGGAAGACTGGAAACGTGTTATTTGGTCGCACGAAACGAAAATTAATCGTTTTCAGTCAGATGGGAAAGAATATTTTTGGCATCGCCCACATGAAAATCTTCAACGGCACCAAGTTATATAAAACAGTGAAGCACATTGGTATCGATTAAATGGTGTGGGGCTGCCTCACATGGTGGAAAGTTGATCCTTTGGTCAAAATAGAAGAAGTAATGAAAAAGAAAGATTACCTAAGTATCCTTCACACGAATTTGCCAGATTTTGTGGAGAAAAGTCGATGTCCAGAGGATCATACATGGTTTCAACAGGATGGAGATCCAAAGCATACCGCCAAAAATGTTAAAAATTGGTTTTTGAATCTAAATTCTCAATTACTGAAGTGGCCACCACAAAGCCCGGATCTGAATCCAATTGAAAATTTGTGGGCACTTTTGAAAGGAAGATTGGCGGTATACGAAAGATCTCCAAAAAATATGGAAGAACTTTGGGAAAAAATCCAAGAACAATGGAAAAATATTCCGGACGAAACAATTCATAATTTGGTGGAAACCATGCCAAAGCGTATCCAAGGTATTTAAAAAAATTAAGAATTATGGACAATATATTAGATATAAAATAATATTTATATTTTCAGATACAAGCAAAACTGTTCAAATAGTTATTTTAGTTTTGCATTAAATAATATGAATTAATAGTTCGGGTTGTTTTTTTACGAATTGTAGAAATAAAGTGTGTTCTACGAAATATTTGTTGTGATATATTCTACAAAGTTGCTGAACATATCATACACCTCAGATGTAAGGAAAACAAAATTGCATATGCCAATATGATGCAAGAACAGGCCAGAGATAGAAAAGTTTAACCGCCTACAAAATAAAATTCCGATATGATCATTCAAAACGGTGACACACGTATATATTTTTTTAGTCTCCTCTACCAAGACCAATCGTTATAATCGCGTAATTTTGCAAAAAGTTTGAAATTGTTTCATAGTGTAATTGAACATTTGGCACTTTGAACTTTTAGTAATGGTATGACACAGTTGTCATCCTTGTCATTGTTTCGTCTACAAATGTGTTTTCCCAAATTATTTTTACATTTTGTGAGTCCTTACCGCATTTTGCTATTTCCTGATCAGTAGTAATATATATATTGTGATTATGAGTTCGTAAGTTCTAGCGATAAGTATGTCCGCGTATTCCATTATATTAATTATTGGAATTCTTGTTAATTCATGCGCAATTATTTTCTTTAAATCCTCTATGTCTAAGGCTTCCGATAAGTATTCGGTGTTTTTCGCCGCATTCATAGTTTGTGTTAGTAATAAAAGTTGATCATGTACTTGCTCTACAATTATATGGTTTCTTATATGTTCTCCATTGATTGTTTTAAGATTTTTTTTTCAAATCTAGAGTTTATTATATTTTGTTTTGTTTTATTTTTATGACATCATCGTGGTCTAGAATACCTGCAACAAATTTTAAAACAGGTCTTAGTAAATTGATTTCTCTTCTCTGAATATTATGCTCCGTTAGCTGTTTTGCCAGAATTTAAATTTTTTCTGTTAGATTTTGTAGTTTAACGTGGGCTTGAATTATTGTTGGGGTTGCGATGACCATGATTGCCGATGTTAGGAATGTCAACCTCACCTTTGAACCTTGATTTAATCTTTGTAGTGTCTTTCATTTTTAAGACAACTACAGACGATCCAATTTGGTCAAAGCAGTACCCAGGCAATATAAATGATGTAGATTTTGTTATTTAGGAAATACAAAAATTACTAGAAGAAACTTTAGTCTTTATAATTCACACATGTTAAGAGTCCATAAAAAGGGAACTGACGAAAATTAAAAACAAAATGAAAAATGGTGATAGACTTCAGGAAATTATATGAGCATACAATTACTGATAGATACGTAATTCCAGATATAAATATACTTTACTTTAGGAAAAGCGAGATATTTTACCACACTTGACTTGGAATCAGGATTCCATCGAATTAGAATAATGGAAAACAGAGGAGCGGTAAAAGATAACCCCACAAGGGTTTGAGTGGGACCATATATCGAAAAACACAAAAGTACTGTTATCAAGAAAGCAGTACTTAGGAAAAAAATTACAGCGTTTTTCGTGTGCAGGAAGTCCCAATTAACTTATCTAGGCATGTGGCGTTCTTGGTATTTTTTGGCTGTAAACCAGTGTTATGAAGAAATCTATTTCTTTACCTATAAATTCAATGGTTTATTTCGAATTCACTATTGATTTACCATGTATACTTATAATTTATAAAGGCTTAATTTTAATGTATGGTTCAAATATAAAGATTTTTTTACGTAATTGTGGAGTGCACCAGTATCTACTAGTACCTGAAAATATTATATAATAAAGGGCAACCTATTTTTTTAGTTTAAAGACTTACGGTCTAATTCATAAAATATTTTTATTTCAATGTTAAACTATGTAAGAGTTGTTAAACAGGTTTTTAGTTATAAGGGTATAAAAAAATGTTATATTCATAAACGTTTAATAACGCTAGATTAGCAATAAAACATTTTTACCATATATTTTTTCTATTGGCAACCTTGTTGAAAATAATGTGCCATATTTTGTTTAGTGATGTACATCAACTGTTAACATTTGTTTGTGCATTACTAAATAATATTGATTTATTTGAAGACGCTATTTCACAACATAAACAAGAAATGCAAGACGGAAGAAAAAAAATAAAAACAAAAAGAGCCACCAACTGGTTGGACAGAGATAAGGTATGCTGGTATGAAGGGCAGCTGATATATCAGCGATCGTCTCTATAATTTTCAATTAAAAGCAAAGTTCTTGGCTTTTCTTTCCAAATTTATTACATCCATTTTTATTTAAAGACTTTTGTTTATAAAATTTTTTTAAAAGAATTGGAAAATTCTTAAACTTTTATTTTCGCGCTGATTATTTTTTCTCAAAAGTTATATATTAAAATTCAAAGTGGTCAATTGACGGGTTTTAGCTAGTTCCTATGCGCATTTCACTGGGGCTAATACAGATCATCAGGGAACCTTTACCCAACATTTCTTAGAATAACCAGAGATATTTATTTCATTATTGTTCATAATGCATCTGTTCATTATTTGAATAAGATAATCGTAATTTTCGATGTTCGTCATCGTGTTCAATTGTACGTTCTATCGCAAAGGCATATTCCAAATCCTTTATTGGATTTCCACAGAGTGTGGAACGTATGTATGAGTTAGTAATGCCATCTTTGAAAACTCGTACAGCTTCTTGAGTGGTTGCATTTGCCATTACATCCATTATATCTTGCAAATAACCAGATATAGCAATTTTTGAGGTGATTAATGTGAGGGATTTATTACTGATAAGCTACGTCTGCCTTGTTTTAATTTAATCATTTCGTTCTGGAACACATACAACGGTCCTTGATCGGCATAAGTGTCATAGATATTTCGTATAGCATCGAAATTGAATATTGTATTTTGATTCGTGAGATGCGGGATCTTGTATTTTAGTTTTTATTATTGTTTATTTGAATTTTTGGCGAATTCTGTAGCATACCTCCAGTGGTTGTAATCTCACTGTTGCTGGTGGTGATACACTTGGGTGGATTGGTATTTGATCCAATATTTCTTTTAGTATTCTGCTTTCTTCTTGGATTGTCTGTAGTATTAGCTGTAAACTAGCCATTTGTTGTATCATCGTAATTAGGTCTGTTTGTGTCACTTCTTCTTGTTTGTTGTCTAAGTTTCTTCTTTGAATTTTTTCATTTGCACTACACTTTTCTTTACTACGTGCACTAATTTTCTTAAAAAAATATATTTTTTCCTATAAAGTGTTATATAGTATTGGGGTGTTTCTTTTGGTCCGCTCACCGAAGGATAAACGTATTGTTACGTTTTTAGACCTTTTCGTAAAAACGGATTTATAACTTATCCTTCAAAGATTCGTTTTATTGCATCAAATTAAGACACGGACAAATTAATTTTGGTATTTGTACTACTCAACACTTACCGATGTTAACACGTCTATATTTAAAATCACACTCTCTCGCTGAGCTCTGGCAGCGCCTTTATATAGCAAAAATGACGTCGTCAGGTAACTTCGCGAAACTTCTGGACATGGTTGTTGTTGGTTGTACTTTACTTAACATGTAGCTATATACGTGTGTTTGTATACATGAGAATGCTGACTTGTGTGTTTTGCTTATGGTGACTATGTGTGGTTGTATGTATGAGTGCTCTGTGTGTTTTATATATGGTAACTATGAGTAATTGTATGGATGAGTGTTCTATGTGTTCTGTGGTTTTGTTTCTTCTTCTCCTATGTGTATATGGCTGTGTATACTTGTGAACCTATTTTAGCAGCGAATACTTGCATACAAGATCATTAACAAAAACATCTCTTAGCATTTATGTTGCTAGGTTTTTCGTTTTTGTTGGTTACATTTATTATTGGCACAGTATCGAATGATCTTGTATATTCTGGAGTATTCCATTTCCATTAATTTGAATATTATCTATATTGTGTTGACAGAAACTTCTTCATGAAGTCTTTATCTAGCTTTAGGAGAACAAATAGAAACTTCAATTTCTGCTTAAAACACATTGGCATTAACTCGGATTACAACTTCTATGTCAATGAGAATCTCACTAAAAATAATTTTCAAATACTGCGGGCTGCTACTCGTCTTAAAAGAAAGAAACTTTTGTACAATACTTTTATTTTGCGTGGTAATGTGTACATTAAAAAGACGGCTGATGACAACATGCTACAAATTGAGGAGATCAATTATCTACATGATTTATTTCCTGAAGCTAACAAGTTGGATGATGCTTAAAGCTAAGCAACATTTTTGATATATGCGTACCCATAAAGACTGTTTCGTTTGGTAGTAAAAAGAAACCCTGGTTTGATAATGATATAAAGCGTGCAATTGAGAAAAGGGATTTGCTGTATAAGAGGTGGAAAAGATTTAGAACTGAAGAGCTTCATAAGGAGTATAGTATAGTTAGGAAAATTGTGAATAGAAAGATCAAGAATGCAAAGTCATTGTACTATTCTTCTGTCTTTACTTCAGCTATAGGATCTAGGAAAACTTGGAGGGCCATACGGGATATTGGCATTAGTAAGGTAAGTCTTGATCAGGATGATGAAATAGATATTGATGCACTTAATGTGAAATTTACTTCTCTGCCTAATCTTCCTGTAAATCATAATCTCTACCTGAATCAACCGGACCCTACTGGACCGGATTTGTTTAATTTTGATTGTGTGACCCAGGAGGATGTTCTCTCTAGTTGCTTGGCTATTAAATCTAATTCTGCTGGTATTGACGGAATGCAGCCCAAATTTGTTAAGATGTTGCTGCCTTACTTGCTGCCATACATTACTTTTATATTCAACACTATAATTACTAAGAGTGTTTATCCCAGAAATTGGAAGCATGCGAAAATCATTCCTGTTCCTAAGGCAAATGGTGATTATCGCCCAATTGCTATATTGCCATATTTGTCAAAAGTGTTTGAAAAGTTGTTGCACCGACAAATGTACAAATATGTAAACGATAGGAAACTTCTTACTGAAAGACAGTCTGGCTTTAGACCTAAACACAGCTGTACAACTGCACTCTTAGATGTGTCGGAAGATATTCGAAGAAGTATCGATAAGGGGGACATTACATTTTTAGTCCTTCTCGATCACTCTAAAGCGTTTGATATGGTGCATCATGATGCTCTTTGTTTGAAACTGAGACGTCTGTTTAACTTCTCCCGAGCATCAACCTGTCTGTTATCTTCATACTTGTCTGGCCGCCATCAATCAGTTTTTACTAAGAACAAGTTTTCGCGTCCTTTACATGTAGCTAAGGGAGTTCCACAGGGTTCAATTCTGGGTCCACTCCTCTTCGCGATTTATATAAATGATTTGATTAGGCACTTTTCGTTTTGTTGTGTTCATCTTTATGCCGATGATGTACAAATATATATCAGTACTGATAAGACTAATATTAGCGAATGTGTGGAAAAGCTAAACGGAAACCTCAAGAATGTGAATGATTGAGCTTGTGCTAATGGCCTGTGTATCAACCCTACTAAATCTAAGTGCTTGGTGATAACTCCTAGGTCTGTGATATCTTCCTTGCAGCCTAGGATAATTTTGGTTAACCAGCCAATTGAAATTGTTAGGTCGAGTAAAAACCTTGGGATTTTTTTCAATAGCAATCTGACATGGACAGATCAGGTAAATCACGCCTCGGGAAGAACGTTTGCTATATTAAGGAATTTGTGGAAGACTCAATACTTTACTCCGCTAAAGATACGCATACTTCTTGCTAAAACCTATCTTGTCCCGGTTTTGCTATATGGTTGTGAGGTATTCGCTTCATGTGATAGTGCTAGCTTTAGGAAATTGAGTGTGGCCTTTAACGCGGTAGTGAGATATGTTTATGGATTGTCAAGGTACGACCATGTATCAGCTCTTGGAAAGACGTTATATGGTGTTTCATTTGTTGATCTATTGAAGACTAGAGTTCTATTATTTTTACATAGAATTATCACTACTCGTGAACCAAATTACCTCTTTGAGAGATTGTCATTTATTCGTTCTCAAAGACGGAATGACCTCATTCATTTTAGATATCTGTCTCTTGTATCTGAATGGCAATTTTTCGTTTTTTCTGTTCGTCTTTGGAATTTATTACCAACCGGAGTAAAATTATTAAGAAATGCTTTGCAATTTAAAAGGGCTTTATTTAACTATTTTTCTTGAATATATTGATAATTTTTTTTTCTTTTTCTCTCATTAATTAAAATAAAAATTTATTTCTTTTTCTTTTACTTTTCTTTAAATAACTGCAAGTCAATTAGGTTTTTCATAATTACATATCGTTATTATAATTATTACTATTACTGTGATTATTACATTTTTATAATTTCTTTATTTTATTTTATTTTTTTTATAATTTCTTTATTAACTTTTATTATTCATTAATTTTGAGCAAATAAATATAATTCTGTACTGTAAGCATAAGACCTTAGGTCTTGTTGTATGGAAAAGCGCATCAATAAATAAATCAATAAGGGTTGTAACATTTTGACAATTAGAGATTAATTGGCAGTGCTGCCAAGTACATATAGCTACATTGTTTTATTTAAATCTATTTCTAATCTGTGTAACATTTAAGCCTGTTCGACCCGAATAGGCATACAATCACCTCTTCGCCAATCGTTCGAGATGTACTATATTCATTTTCGACCTTGGGCTATTATGCTTCTGTATCCGGTATACAACGTCATTCACTGTCTTAATCACTTTATACGGGCCATCCCAGTGAGTCTGTAATTTTGGGGACAATCCGTTCTTCCGTTGTAGGTTATACAGTAAAACCAATTGTCCTTCCATAAAGCCCTCCGAGTTTGCTGCGCGGTCATACCTAGCCTTCATCTTGCCACTGACCATCTTGATTCTATTACGCACGAACTCATGCAGTTCGTTTAAGTCCTCCTTCTCTTGGGACGTAATAGCTCCTTCTTCTACAGTTGGCTTAACACCAAATTCCAAATCACCAGGTAGTTTTAATTCCGTTCTCGATGTTGAGTCTTGTACATCTGACCTATATGCCATCAAAAATTTGGAAATGTGCTCGTCCCAATCCCTCTGATGGTTGATTACTACTTTTCCTAGGTACTTTTCTAAGGTGCGATTGAACCTTTCAACCATGCCATCAGACTGTGGATGCAACGGCGTCGTTCTGGTTTTCTTTATCCCATATAACTCGCACATTTCCCTGAATATGGCAAACCCGAAATTCCTTCCTTGATCGGAATGTAATTCTATTGGGACTCCATAGCGACATACCCAGTTGTTGACGAATGCATTTACAATTGTCTTTGCTTCCTGGTTAGGTATAGCATATACCTCTGGCCATTTACTGAAATAGTCCATTACCACAAGTACATCACGATTTCCGGCTTCAGTGCCGGGAAAGGGACCTGCTACATCCATTGCGATCCGCTCGAATGGTGTTCCTGAGCTGTATTTTTGTAGCTGCCCCCGGCTTCTTCTTACTGGGCGTTTGGCTGCTATGCACTGTGAGCAGTTTGCTATCCAGTCGGCTACGGCTTGTTGACATCCAACCCAATAAAAACGTTGCTTCAGTTTCTCAAGTGTTTTGTTACTCCAAGACGACCGCCACTAGGTCCATTATGAAGCTCCTGTAAAACTTTACTTATTTTGGAGTATGGCACAACTATTGAATTTGAAGTTGTTTTGCCATCTACACTTTCCCATACGCGGTATAAACACCCTTTTATTACCTTGAGGCTGTTCCACTGAGCCCAATAAGATTTGGCGAGTGGGCTTTCAGCCGAAATTTCATTCCGGGATGGTCGTCTGTTCTCTTCTTTGACCGCTATAATTTTCCTTAGTATGCCGTCGACCCTCTGTGCCACTGACCAGTCTTCATCAGGGGCGATGTGCATTAGCCGAACATCCACAACGCCTTCCTTTTGCTCGGTTCTAAAACAATGTTTACACTCTAAACAGCAGGGTCTTCTTGAAAGAGCATCCGCATTATTATGCTTTGTACCCCTTCTATGCTCAATGCTTGCCAGTTGCCCTTCAGGATTTTAAAACTGCAATAGCCATCTCAGTGCCGAATTGTCGGTCCTTAATGTGAAGTGTTGACTATACAGTTACTTATGGAAATGTTTAATGCATTCCAATACCGCCAGAAGCTCACGTCGTGTCACACAGTAGTTCCTCTCAGGTTTTGAAAGTACACGGCTATAGTACCCTATGACCTTCTCAGTGCCATTTACTACTTGGGATAGCACACCCCCTATGCCATAACCGCTCGCAACAGTATCCAGCACAAATTTTTCTCCAGCTATGGGATACGCTAGCACTGGTGACGTACGTAATAATTCTTTGAGTTTCTGGAATGCATTTTCCTGTGGCTCGCCCCAAGGGTATGGTCTCGAATTCTTTGTCAGCTCATGCTGGCTTGCAGCTACACTGGCAAAAAAGGCCCAAAAACCTGCGCAATTCATGAAGATTTTGAGGTTGATGCTAGTCCCTTACTGTTTTTATTTTATCTTCATCTGTTGAGATTCCGTCTGCTGTAACACGATGACCCAAATACTTTACTTCTTTCTCGAACAATGCACATTTCTTCAAGATGAGTTTCAATCCAGCTGATGATATTCGTTGAAGAACTTCTGCCATGTTTTTGAGGTGTTCATCAAAAGTTTTCCCCATCACGATTATGTCATCTAGATATATCAAGCATGTCTTCCAGTGAAGTCCTATCAGTACCTTCTCTATTAGGCGTTCAAATGTGGCCGCAGCATTGCAGAGACCAAATGGCATGACTTTGAACTGCCATAATCCGTTGCCGACACTGAAGGCAGTTTTCTCCTTGTCTTTCTCTGTGATCTCCACTTGCCAATATCCGCTTCGCAAGTCCAGCGTAGAGAACCATTTGGTACCAGCTAGCGTGTCCAAAGTGTCATCGATCCTGGGGAGCGGATAAGTGTCCTTCTTGGTTATGTCATGGAGCTTCCTGTAGTCTACGCAGAATCTAGTACTGCCATCTTTCTTTTTAACTAAGACTACAGGCGAACTCCAAGGGCCAGAAGATGGCTCAATTATGCCATCACGCTCCATTTCACTTACAAGCTCTTTTACTTTATCCCGCTTTGCTAGGGGTATGCTTCTGGGTGGCTGTTTAATCGGCCTAGCTTCGCCTGTGTTAATTTCTTGTTTAACCAATGCAGTTCTACCCTGGCTTTGGCTTCCCATGGCGAAGATACTGGCATGCCTTTTTAGTAACTGTTTGGCTTTATTTTTATCTGTCGCTGATAGACCTGCTACCCATTTCTCTACGTATTCCTCAAATTGTTCCCGTTCTTTTGCGGACAAATTAGAAGGCTCTATCTTCTTCTCGCAGTTTATTATTGCCTCTGCTGGAGTACACTGGCCAACATCGGAATTTTCTTTGATGACTTTTTCATGGTCTGACAAGTTAAGCACTCTTATAGGGACTATTCCTCCTTTACTAGTTTTCACTAGAGCTTTCACTGTTATAAGCTCTCCCTTTAGATCTGCTGGCTCTACAACCCACAACCGATTGTCCTCACAATCTCCCTTCATACGCGCCCATATGACTGTTTCAGACTCTCAATAGCAAATACTTTGGTTACTTGCGGTTTACTGTCATATCCAACATCAAGGGGTGTTTTCACATTACGCCAAATCATCAGCTGTTGTCCCATATATAGATTAATGCCATGGTTAATCAAAAAATTGGCTCCAATAATAACCTTATCGACTATATCGGCAACAATAAACACATGTCTCATGTTGATGTTGGCTATAGTCACCTTCCCTTCAATCTTACCATAAACAGTGGCAGGCTCTCCAGTAGCTGTACGTATTGCTTAACCGCTCGCATTTCTCCTTTACTATATCGAGCCTTATTATTGACTGCGATGCCCCTGTGTCTATGGTAAGTACGTGCTTTTCCCCGTTGATGTGTCCGGACGCAGTGAGGTTGCTATTTTTCTGCTGCATGACTGATATGGAGATTGTGGGGTCCTCGTTTGTGAGAGCTAGCTCTTGCCCCTCAGTGCTAGCTCGTTTTAGTTTAATGATTACTCTTGTGATGTTGTTTGGTTCACCCGTTTGCTGTTTCTTGGTGGCGAAACATATCTACCTCTCTTCCTTGGTGCTTTGCAGCTGCGCTGAAAATAACCGATCTTTCCGCAGTCAAAGCACTTAAGCTTTTCTTTGATAGCATTTTCTGCCAGCAGTTGCCGCATTGCCTCCTTAACGCTAGCAACTAGGTTGTTATCCTCCTCAGACAAAACCTCAACATTCCGCACTTTACATATCTGTGGCTTGAAAACCATCCTTGCAGTCTCTTGAGCCAGCGCAAATGAAACAGTTTCAGCGAAAGTGGATTTCTGCGTAGCGCACACCGCCAGTTTAACATCAGAGTCGCGAATGCCGTTAAGGAAAGCCTCGGTTTTAAAGAGGTGATTCTCGCCTGGATATGTGAGCTGTACTAAACGCTCGATTTCCATTGCGAAATCTTGTAGAGGTTCGTTATGCTTCTGAATTCTACATCGCAATTCCATTTTGTATATTTCGCGCTTGTGCTCACCACCATACTTGCGCTGCAATGCTGCCATTATTTCAATATAGTTGTTTCTGTTGCTTACTAGCACAGTCTCAAGTACCTCTGCGGCTGTACCCTTTAAGGACAAAATCAACTCTTGGCCTTTTCTTCAGCATCCCATCCATTTCTGCTAGCAACTGTCTCGAACTGGAATTTGAAGATGCCTTATGGTAAGCTGCCGTCGAAGCATGGCGCTTTTATCCGCGGAATAAGCTCCGCAACTGGTAGTGCTAACCCGCCACTACACTGCAGGTTATGCACTTTGTCCTCTACAGCATGCAATTTCTCTTCGAACTCCTTTGCATGCTGTTCCAGGCCAGCGCTTTCTAGATGTTGGACTTTATCCGCCAGCTCTGAGAACTTATTCTCCATAGAAACCACCCTCCTGTTAACGGCTTCAGAAACCTCTACCAGGGTCTCGTTTGTGGCTTTATTTGAATCTTGTATTTCGGCTACAAGTTTTTCCTGCATCTGCTGAGAGTTCTGTTTTATTTCAGTTTGTGCATCACCGATTCCTTTTATCTGGATCATCATAGCAGCGAACATTGAATTTATGTCATTGCTGCTGGTCGTGGCAGGAGGGCATACCTGCACATCGTCTTTGTCCTCAAAGTCGTATGTCACGATGTCCATGCCGCGATTCTTAAACTCATCTATTAGCCTCTTCTGCAGTTCAGCCTTGTTACCTGTAGTTGGTAATTCCAGCTTACTGAGCTCCTTTTTCAGCTGTTCAACTTTTAGCTCATAAAATTTCATGATTATTTATTTTAATTTTTTTTTTATGTCCTTTTTTTAAATGGCAATGTCCTTTTAATTATTTTTGCAATCCCACTTGTTACACCAATTGTTACGTTTTTAAATCTTTTAGTAAAAACGGTTTTATTACTTATCCTTCAAGGATTCGTTTTATTGCATCAAATTAAAACACGGACAAATAAATTTTGGAAGTATAATGCGGCAACACTTTATTTATTACTTTATTAACACGATTATTTGTACTGCTCAACACTTAGCGATGTTAACACGTCTATATTTAAAATCGCACTCTCTCGCTGAGTTCTGTCACCGCCTTTATATAGCAAAAATGACGTCGTCTGGTAACTTCGCGAATCTTCTGGGCATGGTTGTTGTTGGTTGTACTTTACTTAACATGTAGCTATATACGTGTGTTTGTATACATGAGAATGCTGACTTGTGTGTTTTACTTATGGTGACTAAGTGTGGTTGTATGTATGAGTGTTCTGTGTGTTTTATCTATGGTAACTATGAGTAATTGTATGGATGAGTGTTCTATGTGTTCTGTGGTTTTGTTTCTTCTTCTCCTATGTGTATATGGCTGTGTATACTTGTGAACCTATTTTAGCAGCGAATACTTGCATACAAGATCATTAACAAAAACATCTCTTAGCATTTATGTTGCTAGGTTTTTCGTTTTTGTTGCTTACACTTATTATTGGCACAGTATCGAATGATCTTGTATATTCTGGAGTATTCCATTTCCATTAATTTGAATATTATCTATATTGTGTTGACCAGGGTTGTAACATTTTGACAATTAGAGATTAATTGGCAGTGCTGCCAAGTACATATAGCTACATTGTCGTTTTATTTAAATCTATTAACATTTAAGCCTGTTCGACCCGAATAGGCATACAATCACCTCTTCGCCAATCGTTTGAGATGTACTATATTCATTTTCGACCTTGGGCTATTATGCTTCTGTATCCGGTATACAACGTCATTCACTGTCTTAATCACTTTATACGGGCCATCCCAGTGAGTCTGTAATTTTGGGGACAATCCGTTCTTCCGTTGTAGGTTATACAGTAAAACCAATTGTCCTTCCATAAAGCCCTCCGAGTTTGCTGCGCGGTCATACCTAGCCTTCATCTTGCCACTGACCATCTTGATTCTATTACGCACGAACTCATGCAGTTCGTTTAAGTCCTCCTTCTCTTGGGACGTAATAGCTCCTTCTTCTACAGTTGGCTTAACACCAAATTCCAAATCACCAGGTAGCTTTAATTCCGTTCTCGATGTTGAGTCTTGTACATCTGACCTATATGCCATCAAAAATTTGGGAATGTGCTCGTATCAATCCCTCTGATGGTTGATTACTACTTTTCGTAGGTACTTTTCTAAGGTGCGATTGAACCTTTCAACCATGCCATCAGACTGTGGATTCAACGGCGTCGTTCTGGTTTTCTTTATCCCATATAACTCGCACATTTCCCTGAATATGGCAAACCCGAAATTCCTTCCTTGATCGGAATGTAATTCTATTGGGACTCCATAGCGACATACCCAGTTGTTGACGAATGCATTTACAATTGTCTTTGCTTCCTGGTTAGGTATAGCATATACCTCAGGCCATTTACTGAAATAGTCCATTACCACAAGTACATCACGATTTCCGGCTTCAGTGCCGGGAAAGGGACCTGCTACATCCATTGCGATCCGCTCGAATGGTGTTCCTGAGCTGTATTGTTGTAGCTGCCCCCGGCTTCTTCTTACTGGGCGTTTGGCTGCTATGCACTGTGGGCAGTTTGCTATCCAGTCGGCTACGGCTTGTTGACATCCAACCCAATAAAAACGCTGCTTCAGTTTCTCAAGTGTTTTGTTACTCCAAGATGACCGCCACTAGGTCCATTATGAAGCTCCTGTAAAACTTTACTTATTTTGGAGTATGGCACAACTATTGAATTTGAAGTTGTTTTGCCATCTACACTTTCCCATACGCGGTATAAACACCCTTTTATTACCTTGAGGCTGTTCCACTGAGCCCAATAAGATTTGGCGAGTGGGCTTTCAGCCGAAATTTCATTCCGGGATGGTCGTCTGTTCTCTTCTTTGACCGCTATAATTTTCCTTAGTATGCCGTCGACCCTCTGTGCCACTGACCAGTCTTCATCAGGGGCGATGTGCATTAGCCGAACATCCACAACGCCTTCCTTTTGCTCGGTTCTAAAACAATGTTTACACTCTAAACAGCAGGGTCTTCTTGAAAGAGCATCCGCATTATTATGCTTTGTACCCCTTCTATGCTCAATGCTTGCCAGTTGCCCTTCAGGATTTTAAAACTGCAATAGCCATCTCAGTGCCGAATTGTCGGTCCTTAATGTGAAGTGTTGACTATACAGTTACTTATGGAAATGTTTAATGCATTCCAATACCGCCAGAAGCTCACGTCGTGTCACACAGTAGTTCCTCTCAGGTTTTGAAAGTACACGGCTATAGTACCCTATGACCTTCTCAGTGCCATTTACTACTTGGGATAGCACACCCCCTATGCCATAACCGCTCGCAACAGTATCCAGCACAAATTTTTCTCCAGCTATGGGATACGCTAGCACTGGTGACGTACGTAATAATTCTTTGAGTTTCTGGAATGCATTTTCCTGTGGCTCGCCCCAAGGGTATGGTCTCGAATTCTTTGTCAGCTCATGCTGGCCTGCAGCTACACTGGCAAAATTCGGCACAAAACGTCTATAGTATGTACAAAGGCCCAAAAACCTGCGCAATTCATGAAGATTTTGAGGTTGATGCTAGTCCCTTACTGTTTTTATTTTATCTTCATCTGTTGAGATTCCGTCTGCTGTAACACGATGACCCAAATACTTTACTTCTTTCTCGAACAATGCACATTTCTTCAAGATGAGTTTCAATCCAGCTGATGATATTCGTTGAAGAACTTCTGCCATGTTTTTGAGGTGTTCATCAAAAGTTTTCCCCATCACGATTATGTCATCTAGATATATCAAGCATGTCTTCCAGTGAAGTCCTATCAGTACCTTCTCTATTAGGCGTTCAAATGTGGCCGCAGCATTGCAGAGACCAAATGGCATGACTTTGAACTGCCATAATCCGTTGCCGACACTGAAGGCAGTTTTCTCCTTGTCTTTCTCTGTGATCTCCACTTGCCAATATCCGCTTCGCAAGTCCAGCGTAGAGAACCATTTGGTACCAGCTAGCGTGTCCAAAGTGTCATCGATCCTGGGGAGCGGATAAGTGTCCTTCTTGGTTATGTCATGGAGCTTCCTGTAGTCTACGCAGAATCTAGTACTGCCATCTTTCTTTTTAACTAAGACTACAGGCGAACTCCAAGGGCCAGAAGATGGCTCAATTATGCCATCACGCTCCATTTCACTTACAAGCTCTTTTACTTTATCCCGCTTTGCTAGGGGTATGCTTCTGGGTGGCTGTTTAATCGGCCTAGCTTCGCCTGTGTTAATTTCTTGTTTAACCAATGCAGTTCTACCCTGGCTTTGGCTTCCCATGGCGAAGATACTGGCATGCCTTTTTAGTAACTGTTTGGCTTTATTTTTATCTGTCGCTGATAGACCTGCTACCCATTTCTCTACGTATTCCTCAAATTGTTCCCGTTCTTTTGCGGACAAATTAGAAGGCTCTATCTTCTTCTCGCAGTTTATTATTGCCTCTGCTGGAGTACACTGGCCAACATCGGAATTTTCTTTGATGACTTTTTCATGGTCTGACAAGTTAAGCACTCTTATAGGGACTATTCCTCCTTTACTAGTTTTCACTAGAGCTTTCACTGTTATAAGCTCTCCCTTTAGATCTGCTGGCTCTACAACCCACAACCGATCGTCCTCACAATCTCCCTTCATACGCGCCCATATGACTGTTTCAGACTCTCAATAGCAAATACTTTGGTTACTTGCGGTTTACTGTCATATCCAACATCAAGGGGTGTTTTCACATTACGCCAAATCATCAGCTGTTGTCCCATATATAGATTAATGCCATGGTTAATCAAAAAATTGGCTCCAATAATAACCTTATCGACTATATCGGCAACAATAAACACATGTCTCATGTTGATGTTGGCTATAGTCACCTTCCCTTCAATCTTACCATAAACAGTGGCAGGCTCTCCAGTAGCTGTACGTATTGCTTAACCGCTCGCATTTCTCCTTTACTATATCGAGCCTTATTATTGACTGCGATGCCCCTGTGTCTATGGTAAGTACGTGCTTTTCCCCGTTGATGTGTCCGGACGCAGTGAGGTTGCTATTTTTCTGCTGCATGACTGATATGGAGATTGTGGGGTCCTCGTTTGTGAGAGCTAGCTCTTGCCCCTCAGTGCTAGCTCGTTTTAGTTTAATGATTACTCTTGTGATGTTGTTTGGTTCACCCGTTTGCTGTTTCTTGGTGGCGAAACATATCTACCTCTCTTCCTTGGTGCTTTGCAGCTGCGCTGAAAATAACCGATCTTTCCGCAGTCAAAGCACTTAAGCTTTTCTTTGATAGCATTTTCTGCCAGCAGTTGCCGCATTGCCTCCTTAACGCTAGCAACTAGGTTGTTATCCTCCTCAGACAAAACCTCAACATTCCGCACTTTACATATCTGTGGCTTGAAAACCATCCTTGCAGTCTCTTGAGCCAGCGCAAATGAAACAGTTTCAGCGAAAGTGGATTTCTGCGTAGCGCACACCGCCAGTTTAACATCAGAGTCGCGAATGCCGTTAAGGAAAGCCTCGGTTTTAAAGAGGTGATTCTCGCCTGGATATGTGAGCTGTACTAAACGCTCGACTTCCATTGCGAAATCTTGTAGAGGTTCGTTATGCTTCTGAACTCTACATCGCAATTCCATTTTGTATATTTCGCGCTTGTGCTCACCACCATACTTGCGCTGCAATGCTGCCATTATTTCAATATAGTTGTTTCTGTTGCTTACTAGCACAGTCTCAAGTACCTCTGCGGCTGTACCCTTTAAGGACAAAATCAACTCTTGGCCTTTTCTTCAGCATCCCATCCATTTCTGCTAGCAACTGTCTCCAACTGGAATTTGAAGATGCCTTATGGTAAGCTGCCGTCGAAGCATGGCGCTTTTATCCGCGGAATAAGCTCCGCAACTGGTAGTGCTAACCCGCCACTACACTCCAGGTTATGCACTTTGTCCTCTACAGCATGCAATTTCTCTTCGAACTCCTTTGCATGCTGTTCCAGGCCAGCGCTTTCTAGATGTTGGACTCTATCCGCCAGCTCTGAGAACTTATTCTCCATAGAAACGACCCTCCTGTTAACGGCTTCAGAAACCTCTACCAGGGTCTCGTTCGTGGCTTTATTTGAATCTTGTATTTCGGCTACAAGTTTTTCCTGCATCTGCTGAGAGTTCTGTTTTATTTCAGTTTGTGCATCACCGATTCCTTTTATCTGGATCATCATAGCAGCGAACATTGAATTTATGTCCATGCTGCTGGTCGTGGCAGGAGGGCATACCTGCACATCGTCTTTGTCCTCAAAGTCGTATGTCACGATGTCCATGCCGCGATTCTTAAACTCATCTATTAGCCTCTTCTGCAGTTCAGCCTTGTTACCTGTAGTTGGTAATTCCAGCTTACTGAGCTCCTTTTTCAGCTGTTCAACTTTTAGCTCATAAAATTTCATGATTATTTATTTTAATTTTTTTTTTATGTCCTTTTTTTAAATTGCAATGTCCTTTTAATTATTTTTGCAATCCCACTTTTTACACCAATTGTTACGTTTTTAGATCTTTTAGTAAAAACGGTTTTATTACTTATCCTTCAAGGATTCGTTTTATTGCATCAAATTAAAACACGGACAAATAAATTTTGGAAGTTTAATGCGGCAACACTTTATTTATTACTTTATTAACACGATTATTTGTACTGCTCAACACTTAGCGATGTTAACACGTTTATATTTAAAATCGCACTCTCTCGCTGAGTTCTGTCACCGCCTTTATATAGCAAAAATGACGTCGTCTGGTAACTTCGCGAATCTTCTGGGCATGGTTGCTGTTGGTTGTACTTTACTTAACATGTAGCTATATACGTGTGTTTGTATACATGACAATGCTGACTTGTGTGTTGTCTATGGTAACTATGAGTAGTTGTATGGATGAGTGTTCTGTGTGTTGAGTGGTTTTATTTCTTCTTCTCCTATGTGTATATGGCTGTGTATACTAGTGAACCTGTTTTAGCAGCGAATACTTGCATACAAGATTATTAAGAATAACATCTCTTAGCATTTATGTTGCTAGCTTTTTCGTTGTTGTTGTTTACACTTATTATTTGCACAGCCTCGAATGATCTTGTATATTCTGGAGTATTCCATTTCCGTTAATTTGAATATTATCTATATTGTGTTGACCAGGTTTGTAACATTTTGACACCTAGAGATTAATTGGCAGTGCTGCCAAGTACATATAGCTACATTGTCGTTTTATTTAAATCTGTTTCTAATCTGTGTAACAGTATATTATCCTCCTGGCAGGATCGCCAGTTAACGATTTCACGTTCTTTTTAATTAAAAATATATTTATTTCGACGCGATGCACCTTTCTTTATGTGATATTTACCCCAATTCTGTGTTTCGATTACGTTACCGTTCTTAGTTACGTTCGAATCGAAAATTGGAATTCTGGAATAAAACCTAATTGAAAGAAAAAGATGAAGAGAGGAGTATGTTTAAACCAGCTGGTTTGTTATGAAACGTATGAAAAAGTAACATTAAAAATATAAAATTTTGTAAACATTTGCAATTGCAAAACTATAAAAAGTAAAATTTTATGAGTAAACAGTGAAAAATACGTATATAAAAACTAATTAGTTACAACTATAATCAAATAAACCCATCAGTTAAATGCAGAAAGGAAAAAATAGCCAGATTATAAGCAAACGCCATTTGTGGCCAAACTATTCCAGTGTGAGGAATCCTGAAGCACCGGAGTTAAATTTTCATTTCTTAAACATCATTATAAAACAAAAATTTAGTTTAGAGAAGAAATAGAATCGATAGCGGCGGCGATGTTGTTGGAAGAGGAGAACAACCTGCTTCAGAATATTTTTAATATACATACATATGCAAGAAATTATTAAAATGTCGTAATTTCTTCCACGCAACGTCAGTTTTTATTGGTGGCCCTATTGCGTTAAATAACCAAATAAAATTTATTGAAAAACAAATTTATAGCATTTTGTACTCACATTTTATTTAATTATACACTTTCTTAACCACTACAACAAAAATCGAAAAAATATCCGCTAGTACATACACAATTTAGAAAAACGTAGCTACGATCGTAACGCAGAATACATACAATCGAATAACATGCGGGAAACGGAACGCAGAACACCACAGTTGCCAAACGGAGAAATTTACGATCCGAATCGAAACGCAGAATAAGGGTGATTGTCTTATCTACCTTGGCTACATAATGTCTTTTCTTAAATACTAAAAGGTATTAAAACCATTTCTTTGTTCAGATGCACAAAGAATTCCAAGTCGTGTTATTAGTACTAATTTGAAAAATGGACATTTAGTGCTGATATCATGTTTGTTTATGATATTTTATATTCACTTAACTTGTCTCGTTTGATTTTTGACCTAATTGGTTACAATGTTATTTTAACTTAGTTACATGTTAGTTAGAGTATATATCTGACTTATGCCTGTGGTAAATATTTTGTTTTGTTTACTATTGATATTAATATTGCTATTGTTTTTATCTCTGTGGTATCTTTGAGACTAACCTTAACTATTTTTACTCTCAATTACCACATTCAGCTTAAAATATTCTTTCCTGTTAATATACAAGTGTTCGCCTACAGAAGGTTTTATTATTTTTAGATGTGGTCTAGCGGTGCAATCCAAAATGGAAGGATTTGGAATATATTAAAAAAATGTATCTGTTTCTACGTTTTTCCTCGTCTTCCATTTTAAGTTTTATACACTGAATGCATTCATGTGTATAACTCCAAGAATACACGTTAGCACTTACTGCAAGGCTTATATTAGGATCATTTTTATCCGTCTCTTGGTAAAATCTTTTTGCCAACAACTGCAATATCGCAGCCAGTATAATAGTACGTCACATATATCACGAAGGAAATTGTACATATATCAATATTATCCAATAGCATTTGAGAAGTCGACAAATACATACCTATCATCAAAGCAGGAGTGTAAATACAACTTCTGGCCAAAAACTCAAAGACTTGCACTAAATTTTGGAGTCCCTTACGGAATTGCTATAATCCCCCAATATTTTTAATTTTCTACTTTCAAAATTTTTTTCATCCAACAATAAATGTGTTACCACAGCCTCAACCATTTCGTTTTTCTTTAATTTTTGTTAACACAGTTTGTGCTTATTAACATTTTTTACTTTTAAAGTTTCTCGCTAGTCATTAAAATTTAAAAAATTCCGATAAAAATGTAAATGAAGCAGATTGATTTTTGTTTGTTGTCGTATCAACACAAAACCAAGACATATGACATATGAGAACCGATTTTCAATTTTGATATATGATAATGCTGGCTTTGTTTCCATAACAACCTTGATAATATAGGGTTATCCATTTCGTGGTTTCAAAAGTATAGGACTGGAATTCGACATCTGTCAAACTAAGTTGTTAAACCAATTTTTTTCTTTTCAGTTGAAAGTCTGACATTGACGAAAATGGATCGCTTAACTATCACACAACGCATAAAAATGATCAAAACATACTACACAAATGGTGATTCTGCAACAGCCACATATCGTGCTTTAAGATGGTTTACATAATCGTCCAACTACGCAAGCAATTGGCAAAATTGTGAAGAAATTTGAAGAGACTGGAGGGGTTACAAATATTGTGAGGCCTGTGCATTATCGTTTCGCTCGTTCCGCTAAAATTATCGCTTTTGTAAGTGAAAGTGTTGCCGAAGACCCGAATGTGTCGATTCCTCGTTGTTCTCAGGAGTTAGTACAGTCTAACGGCACATTATGGCGTATTTTGCATTTAGATCTACACCTACATCCATATAAAGTGAAGCACCCATTCCACGTAGATACGTGGCGGTGGACGGCGATTTTTCGAACAAAATTTTCTTCAGCGATGAAGCACATTTTTCACTCCGTGGGTATCTTAATAAACAAAATTGTCGTATTTTATGTTCTGAGAATCCTCAAGTAATTGAAGACAGGCCATTACATCCAGAAAAAGTCACTGTTTGGTGCGCTCTTTGGTCCGAAGGTGTTATTGGACCTCAGTTCTTCGAAAACGACGATGGAACGATTGTCACCGTTAATTCGGAGAGTTATGGTCATATGATAACCTTTATTTGACTGATATTGAAGAATATGTGGTTTCAACAAGACGGTGCCACATGCCCCACAACTCGAGCGAATATGGCTTTATTACAAGAGACATTTTCTGGCCGCGTAATTTCTCGTCGTGGCGACATCAACTGGCCACCAAGATCATGTGATTTGACACCATTAGCCTTTTTTTACTTTCACTCTTGAGCACTTAAAAACCAACATTTGTGAAGTTATGGCTGAGATACCGCCCAATATGTGTCAAAAAGTGGTCGAAAATTACCTCAAAAGAATCAATGCTTGCAACACTTCGCGTGGTAGTCATTTAAATGATGTAGTGTTTCACACATAATGTCAACGTTCAAACTTTATAATAAAAAAGAAATATCATGAAAAAAATATTTTATATGTATGTGTTTTTTTACGTTTACTTTTGAAACCACAAAATGGATAACCTGGTATAATTTATTTCTAGTAATCGTATCTTCACCTTAAAAGATGAAATTTTTTCGCCAACTATTGAATACTCTTCAAGTAAATTGGACCAAATATTATATTCTCTTCTGATGCAGAAAGCCATGAAATTGGATACAAGTTATGTTGAAAGTGTAAGTATATGACGAACTTTCATTATTTCAATATCCTCTTATGCCACTTAATGCCGTCTTTCCCTCTATTTTATGCAGCTTATTTCTGAGTTAGCGTATAACAAGACACCAACTCATTCTGATCTTTTGGCATTTGATATTCAACGTGGTCGCGATCATGGTCTACAGCCATATTTTAAATATTTAGAAATATGCAATAACTTGAAAGTACATGGTTGGAAAGATTTGGAAAGATTCATGATGACCGAGGTGAGTTGAGGGTTTCGTTATGTGAACTTTCAAAGTATAACCATGTACTTAAATTACCTTAAGGCTCTAAACAAATTAAAAAATGTATATTCAAGCTGGCGCGATGTTGATTTAATTGTTGGCGGAATATCGGAAACTTCTGCAGCAAATGCGACTGTGGGACCAACATTTCAGTGCATTATTGGTAAGTTATTTTAGTGGCTATTTTTCGATTAATCTGCTAACAAACTAAATACACAAAGATTATTCATTTCTTTATAAATAACAATTACAATTTTTTAACTTAATCCTTTCGAGTTCGACTCCGCTCTCTGTCATGAATATGGTGTAAAATTTTTCTGATCTGCATTATACAAGACTGTGTTAAGTTGTTGCGGGTTGCCGTAATCACAAAGCAGTGGTCGCTGCGTATTACTGACAGCGGTGAACAATCATATACTAAACAGAACTGAATACTTATAAAATATTTGTAATATGGTGAATCGTTTATCAAGATTTTTCTGAAAGAAGGAAAGTGAAGACATTTGTCTTGGAGTTTGCTTGCACGAAATAATAAATCCATGAACTATTACCGTTGAGGGTTACGATTAAGTTATAGATAATTGCCTTGAAAATAAAAAAGAGACCTGACTTTATAAATGCTATTTTAAATAATTTAATTTCAATCTAACATCTGTTGTTTTAAATAATTATAGTACTTCCCTACTTTCTAACTATTAAAAAAAAAACAAAATATTTTCTCGAAGTTGTAAGTATGGGATAGAAAATTAATAAAATAAAATTAGTTGAAATTAGCACAGTTTGAACGAAAATATTTCAGCTTAAGTGGTATATGTATAATAAATATCTTGTTTGCCAATATGATATTAATTATAAATTGAAGCGCATAAATGGTTTTACCGTTCATTAACTTTAAAAGAAATTAATATTCGCGCATGTTTTTCTACTTTTTATAGCAGAAAATTTATTTGACTTAAATTTGATGTATTTCTAAACTTGCGCTTAGAGGACATTTGTGCAATGAAATTAAATAATTCTTTAGCTTTGTTTTTATAGTCTAGAAAATGTATGGGTTAAAGCTAAACTTACTGTCAATTAATATTCCAAGATCAAAGAAAAAATCTACATTTCTAATATAAATTCTGGTGTTAAGATTCCTCTGTGGTACATAATACAGACATATACTTTATTTCTTTGAGTTTAACCAAAGATTAGTATATAAGATGCATGACAACAACGAAAACACTTGTATCAGGGACAGGGACTTCATGCACTAAAAAATTGTGTTTTAGGCGCCTAAAACGCGAAATGTGCACTAAAAACAATAAAATATTCATTAATATTTATATAGGCTAATTGTTCTAACTTAGTTAAAATCTCAGAAAGACATGCTGATAAATATTCCTAGGCACACAGGAAAGTGAACATCTGTTTTATTCAACTTACACAGCAGAGCAGAATAGCTGTTTTCGAAAGTCGCAACACTTTCATTAGTGCTCATGTGTATGTTGTGTTTGTAAACACTTTTTAGGTGGCTTAGTTGAATGTGAACGGTAACACGGCTATTAAAACAAAACGTGTTAACATCAGGTTGATACAGTTCTCGGATTGTTTTTCATAATAAAATTTGAGTAAATAGGAACTGTTATCACATTCAACTAAGCCACCTAAAAAATGTGACAAACACAATATACCCATGAGCACTGAAGATGAAAGTGTTGCGACTTTCGAAAACACATGTTCTGCTCTGCTGTGTAAGTTGAATAAAACTGATGTTGACTTTCCTGTGTGCCTAGGAATATTTATCATCATGTCTTTCTGAGATTTTAACTAAGGTAGGACAATTAGCCTATATAAATATTAATATAGCAAAAATAAAATGTTCATTAAATAAAACAATCACATATAAAATATTTACTTACTTTTTAATTTTTAATGAAAAAAAAATTTTTATTTTAATTCAGTCTCATTAGATATATATATATATATATATATATATATATATATATATATACATATGTAGGTACAAAATATAAAAATATAATATAAATAGAAATGTAAAGTTCAACCTATTTGGTCTTAGGAAGCTTTTGTACATTGAAAAATACCTTTCAACATTTACGGATGTGATCGGCGCATATTTAAATGCTTCTATTTCTTTAATGGAATATATTTCTTTAACGGAATCATCACAAGGTATTGAAGCAAAAAACGCCAGCTGCTAGTAAATTTTTTTTGAAATCCAATATATGTTTTTTATAACAGTATATAGTTTGCTCCGAATTTGTTCACTAATTATGCCCTCAACCGCATGAATTTTATTTATGGCTTCGTCAATTATTTTTTTTTTATTTGGCTGGGCAATGAACTAAATTGTTGAAGCCTATCAATTGTATTACTGAGAAAAGATTTACATTAGGATACTTTTCTCTAAATAGTGATACCCGCGTAATAATTTCTCAAAAATAATTCTGTTGTTGAAGTTTGAATTTTTAACAATATATGACACAACAATATGCATTTATAGCAAAACTATGTAAAAATATGCATTTTCATCAAATATGCACTAACAAATCGATGCCGTTTTGAAGCAAATTCATTAGTTCGCAAAGATATTTCAGTTTGCCACAATTCGGCTTAAGGGAAAAAACATGCATTTTAATGAAACCCCTGTCTCTGATAATATATATATATATATATATATATACATATATATATATATATATATATATATATATACATACATATATATATATATATATATATATATATATATAAATATATATATATATATATATATATATATATATATATGTACATATATATATATATATATATATATATATATATATATATATAAATATAATATATATTAAAAAATGATATACACAAAAAATTGTATATCAGACATACCCCTTAATTACATCATAGGTATGTTTATTAAGAACTGTGTTCAGTGAGAACCAAAATTTCAAAAAGTGTGCAAATATATAAACATATATATATATACCAGGGCCAGCCATTTCATAGCACAATTGTGCAGAGAGCACTTCACATATATTTTTATGCTCATTAATTTAGTCGTCAAAAACAAGCGACGAGAACAGATGTGCGGATGCTTACACTTTTTGTTGATGCTTTTGTTGTTGTCTTTTTATTTTTTTAGGTAACCAGCAAACATATTGTATATATAATGACATGCGAAAAATATTTCGCTATACAAAGTGCATTTGGTAACATGCAATGTATTTTATGTTATAAAATATTTAAGAATGACACTGCATATGTTATCAAAAGACATTATGAGACGTTTCATAGCGAAATGAATGTTTTAGAAAATACAGAAAAAGAAATGCTTTTTAATAAAAACAAAGCCATTTACATTAAAAAATGAAAGAATGGTTGCTTGCAGTGGAGCAAAATGAAGTCCATTGTGAAAATAAAAAGGTCCTTGTGAAGATATCAAGTTTAATAAGCTTGGACATTGTTAAACATGGAAGGCCATTTTCTGATGGTATATTTGTAAAAAATATGTTTGATAAAGTTTTGCAAAGACTTAATTGCAAAACTACGTTAATAAAATCTCTTCCCTTGTCTCCTCAGACGGTGGTACGGTGTATTTCCCAAATAGGAAATTCCGTAGAATGTATTATTAGGGAAAAATTAATGAATTGCGAACTCATGTCCTTTTGTCTGGATGAAAGCACAGACATAAATGACCTTTGTCAACTCGTTATATGTATTCGCTGTGTAAATCGCAACTACGAAGTTTTTAAAACTATGTTCTCCTTGGAAACATTTCACGGAAACGTCACTGGAAAAATTTATTCGATGTAGTTAGCGATAAGCTCTTTTCTGTTATAGATACAAAAAAATTGCTGGTGTCTGTACAGATGGAGCAAATTTAATGGCAGGAAAATGTAAAGGTTTCATTGGGCAAATGAATAAAAATGGAATTTCAATTCATAGCTTTCATTGCATCATTCATCAGGCAGCTCTTGCATCCAAATTTATCACTAGTTATCCTGCCATGAAAACTGCTGAACGCATTATTAATAAAATACGAGGTGGGCATCACGCCCTCACACATAGAAAGTTTGTAAATTTTTTGAAAAACAAAAACGCAGCATATAATGATCTAAAAATGCTCATGGAAGTTCGTTGACTAAGCCGTGGAGATTGCTTAAATAGATTATTTGATTTAAAAGAAGAAGTGCTACAGTTTTTAGAAAAGGAAAAGATAGATGATTGTGGAGTACAGGCCTTACAAGATAAAGAATTTATTTTGGATCTAGCCTTTATAGCCGATCCCACTACTTTTTTAAATTAATTCAATTTAGAGCTGCAAGGTAAGGAAAAGAATTTGTGCGATTTGTGTCGAATTCTTTTTAACTTTAAGACAAAGATATTTTTACTCTTTTCCCAAATTCAATCAAACGATTTTTCTACTTTTCCAAAAACTTATCTCATATATGACAAACAGAAGAAGGTAACTAAATTTTAATACATAACAATGTTTGAAACACTTTTATATAACTTTAAAGACTTCGAAAATATATAACCATTGCTTGAAATATTTGAAAGTCTTTTCACTTGTGACGCAACCGACTACAACTTTGATATACAAACCGAACTGATTATACTTCGAAGTGAATTAAATGCGCCAGAGAAAACGAATGTCACAGAGTTCTGGAAAAATTTGGATATATTGGTATATCCCGAACTCAAAAAAATGCTATGAAATGTTTATCGTTTTTTCCATCTACTTACTTGTGTGAGCAAATTTTTTCTGACCTCAAATTAATTTGTTCAAAGCAACGCAATAGCTTAAGTTCTTCGCATTTGAAGAATATTTTTATGATAAAGAATCGCCACAATAGTATTAACACCGAAAATCTCACTACAAAGCTTTAAACTGTGATCAGTTCCATTTTTTTAGCTACGATTTACACAGCGTATACAAAAGACACGAGTTCGAAATCCATCAATTATTCCCTAATAATACATAGTGTTTGTTGGGTTGCAGAGTGTTTCCTCACTAACATAACCTTATTTTATGTCGTGGATGGCATTGATATATACATACATACATATAAAGGAGCAATAGCAGCTGCTTTCTCAAAGTCTGTAACATTGTCAAGTTTTTCTTTTTCTTTAAGCACTGGTAATTTTGAATAAAAAATCGATCGCAATGACTCCAAGAGCTCCATATTTCAATTGTACACTAGTAAAATTTCTTTTAAACCAAAATATGCATCCATTTTTTAAATTTACAAACACGAATATTCCCGAAACAAATAAAAACAATGTTTTTCAGCTGCCAAATTCTAATAGTCAGGTAAATTTTGTATGTGTGAACACTAGATTTAATGGCTAAATTAAAACCAAATTGACTCAATCAGAAATACACGTCTGAACACAGTATTAAGGTATAATCAGAGTTTAGATTTAATGGATGGATTCGAAACAACAGGTTTTGTAAGAACTTAAAGTATTGGTACTCATGCGTGTGTTTTCATGTTAAAAGCATTGTTGGAGTACAATTTTAAACTATTTTATTTCCTAAAACGGTTTATCTTCGGATACTTTAACTAATATTGTAAAAGAAAATATAACCATTTTGAAAAGCATTGGTATAAACATTTGTGCTCTTGTATATGAGTAAGGCCCCACAAACAGCAAATGTTGTTCTAACTTGAAGGTATTTGTGCAAACTCCATTTTTCGAACTAAATGGCCAAAAAATTTGTGTGTATGATTTCCCGTACTTCATAAAATCAGTGGGAAATGGGTGGTTGAAATGTGACCTTAAAACACCTGATATAACTGTAAGCGTACAAGTAATTAAAGAGCTATACGAAATGGAAGAAACTGCAAAAACCAAAATGTGCCAACAATTGACACGATAACATATACGAGGTATGATAAAAAAATAACCGTTATTTTTAAATTTCATGAGTTACGTATGTTCGATTATCGCATTTTTTTCTGTTATGTTGGTACACATGTCTTATATATGTTTGGATTCTCAATTTGTTTTTGTCAAATAAAAAGTTGGAAGGTTACCTGGGTCCGCCATTACAAAGGATCACAAATCAATAGTAGGTTACAAACCTATGTTGGTTTGGCCTGTGAGGCGGAACCAGTTTCCTTACACTGGTACCACGGGATCTGGTTGATCTTCACAGATGATGTTTGCTCGGCGGTTAAGCAACGATGTTGCCATATACTTGAACTTGTTTCTGGGCGTGTGTGAAACATCTGCTTCACTGGCAAAGCTCTGTTTAACATACGTTCATCTAACTGATGGCGTGTTCTAACTGATGGCATGTGGCGGACCTCGTTCTTCCCCTTTGTCTAACTGATTATGTGGCCAGATGTTTGGATGAGGTCTGCTCAGTGAGTCCACGTGGTGGCTGTAGTTTGATACCAAAAGTCGCTTGCAGGCGTGTCAGATTAGGTCTGCGAATCAGCAGACGTTGCGAAAGTGGTGGTGTATTGTTGGTGCTGGGAGTGTCAGTATAGATAAGTCTTCTGAATTTATGGTGCTGATGGTATGCTTTCCTTGGAAGCAACAAGGGTTTAAGACAGGCCCAAACACCTTAGCAAGGTGTATGATCTTGGTATATATGGCGGTACTAAATGAATAAGATTGCAATCTGTGTGTCCTCAAGGGCCACACAAGTGACCCATGTGGGTGACAGGGGTGGTGGTAAACATTAATTCCACCAGGTGTTAAGACCACCGTTAAGTAGGCCATATTGGTAGGTACTGACGCAAATCTCAGACACTATCTACTCGTCCTGGTCGCCCAAGTTTGGTCAAATGTGAAGGTTTTGCTCATTGTTTTCTTCGACTGAAATGGCGTGGTGCATCATGAATTCTTGCCATAAGGTCGTTCGGTCAATAAGGAATACTAACTTGAAGTTGAAGCAATTCGTCAAAAACGCACAGAATTGTGGAAAAAAGAATCATGGATTTTGCAACATGATAACAGGCCAGCTCACATATCGATGCTTGTGAGTGACTTTTTGACCAAAAACAAAACTGTTATCATGCCTCAACCACCGTATGCGCCGGACTTGGCCCCCAAAACTGCAGACACCGATGAAAGGAAAGCATTTTGCTACAATTGAGGAAATAAAAGAAAAATCGAAACAGGACCTGTTGGCGATACCAAAAAGCGCGCTTCAGAAGTATTTCGAGGATTGAAAAAAAAAAACGCTGGCATAAGTGAGGGTATTAGTTTGAATGGGACAAGATGAATAAATGAATACTTTTTGTTCAATGAAGTTTTTCCAATAGCAGTGAATTTGTATATATGTTTACCAAAAAGTAATGATTATGATATATATTCCTCAAGTAAACGTACTAAAATAGGCTGTAATGAAATTGAAATTTTAGCTACTCCATCAGATAAACTAATGGATGCAAGTAAAAAAAATATATCAATATTTCACAATATCTTAAAAACTGATCCGGAACGAAATGATATAATATCATATATTATAGACTTTTGCAAACACTCAACCCCAGAATGGTTAAGTGATGATTGTTCTAACCATAAACAGCAATTATGGACTTTCTATTATTCTTTTTCCTTCTATTGTCCTTGGCCGATAGAAAAGGGTAGTTCTAAGCAAGGAAAAGTGCAGATTTTATCAAGTAAATAACAATACGAAAGCAAATGTACAACAAAAAACAAATTTTTAAAAGAAATATAAAAAAAATTAAAATAATGATAATAATCAAAATATTACTAATAAATAATAAAATTTTTTCTATATTAATTTTTATATAGGCTAATTGTTCTAACTTAGTTAAAATCTCAGAAAGACATGATGATAAATATTTCTAGGCACAAAGGAAGTCAACATCAGTTTTATTCAACTTAACTATATAAATATTAATATAGCAAAATAAAAATGTTCAATAAAAATAAAATCACAAATTGTATCTCATTTTTCGTCCTCTTGTAATTATATTTAATTGATAACCATCGCAGCTACAACTTTCCGCTTTATTCAAATGCCTTCGCTTCAAAAATTTCTGTATACTGAACAGCAGAGTGGCCATTTTGGCATTTTTGTGGCTGGATATATTTTTTTTTTAATTTAGCTGTATATATTCCATTTTGCAGTTATCATTAAAAAAAAAAAAAAAATATATATATATATATATATATATATATATATTATACATATATGTATATATATATATATATATATATATATATATATATATATTGTTACGTTTTTAGACCTTTTCGTAAAAACGGTTTTATTACTTATCCTTCAAGGATTCGTTCTATTTTTCTTATTCACATACATATATATATAAGGAATCATGCCTTTGAGGTCGTAAAGCAAAAATGCGCACAGTTGGAAGAAAGAGATTCTAAGTAAATGGTTTTGGTTATGGACGAAATGATCATAAGAAAAGAGTTAAGGTATAATCAGAGTTTAGATTTAATAGATGGATTCGAAACAACAGGTTTTTTAAGAACTAAAGTATTGGTACTCATGCGTGTGTTTTTATGGTAAAAGCATTATTTTCTAACTGGAGTATATTATGAAATAATTCGCATGAGATTCGCTATTCAATTTTATAGCAGAACAGTTAACAAGTGAGTTAACAATGAACCTCACACATTTATAAACTATTTTATAAAATATCTGGATGACGTTAAATTCGTTGACCAGAAAAAGCGTGTTTTTTTAAAATTGTTCGCATTAAAAACTCTTCAGAATCGCGTAATTTCATCCCTCATCATTGTTTCACAAAGCTCGATAGCTCTACCACCAAATTGCGGGTAGTGTTCGACGCGTCGTGCCGAACGTCCAGCGGACTATCCCTTAATTACGTCTTACGAGTTGGCCCCACATTGCAAGACGATTTAGCTACTATTTTGATTAGAGTTCGAGCACACAAAATCTTTTTAATGCCAGATATAGCCAAAATGTACCGGCAAGCTCTTATCGACAAGCAAGCTACTAAATGGCAAACCATATTTTGGCGACAATCAAATACTGATGAGATTGATTCGTACGAGCTGCTAACTGTGACATATGGAACTAGTAGCGCATCATATTTGGCGATAAAATGTCTCCGACAATTAGCTATCGAACAGGCCATACATTTTCCCATTGGCTCTACTGTCACACTTAGAGATTTTTACGTAGACAACTTATTCACTGGCGCTTCAACTATCGAAGATGTTGTTCAAATCAAAAAACAGGTAACTGAACTATTAGAAAATGGTGGTTTCCCACTTCGTAAATTTGCATCAAACAATGACAAAACTATTGAAGATGTTAAAGAATGCGATAAAGAAGAAATTGTAAGTTTCGGAAAAACAGAATATATAAAAGCACTTGGTTTGAAATGGTCTCCAAGGGAAGACTATTTTTTGTTTAACTACAATGTACAAGACAAAGAGTTGAAAGTGTTAAAAAGAATAATATTGTCGCAGTTAGCAAGTGTTTTCGACCCCTTAGGCTTATTGAACCCAATAATAGTAAGTTGCAAAATTTTAATGCAAGATTTGTGGAAGCTTAAAGTAAATTGGGACGAAAGTGTGCCACTAGAAATTTATACCAGATGTCTTAATTTCCAGAACGAGTTGGCTTCGCTAAATCACTTACGCATTTCTCGGTACGTACCTATTATCAAATCAACAGGCATTCATGCATTTTCAGATGCCAGCACCCGAGCATACGGTGCATGCATTTACGCTGTGACCAATGTAAATGGTGAAGTCTTTTCGTCTTTACTATGCGCCAAATCCAGGGTAGCACCAACAAAGGAAATAAGTTTGCCAAAATTAGAGCTGTGTGCAACACTTTTACTAGCAGAATTGTTACATTATGTTTTGAAGATATTCTCGTTGCAGCCGGGAAACATTCATTATTGGTCTGATTCGACCATTGCATTAACTTGGATAAAGGGTGAGCCATATCGTTAGTCACAATTTGTATCTCATCGCGTAACAAAAATTCAGAATCTGACTAAAAATTTCACATGGCATCACGTTCCATCCTCGAAAAACCCAGCGGATATAGTTTCGCGAGGAGCGAAGGTTAAGGGACTAGTCGGTAATCAGTTGTGGTTTTGTGGCCCAGAATTCATCAAAAAGGACAAATCTTTGTGGCCAATCGCACCTTCTATGGACAGCATACCAGAGCAACGTCGCAAAATAATAGCATTAGCATGCACACAATCATTAGAATCGTTCAATAATCACAAACATATAAACAACTATAATAAATTCCTACGCATCGTGGTCTACATTCGTCGCCTTATTAACAAAAATTCGTCCAGACAGCCAATAACATCTGAAGAAATCGAAGATGCTCTACTCTTCATATGTCGCCTAATACAACAAAATCATTTTGCTGCCGAATTAAAATCATTTCAAACACATAATTACGTCGGTAATTCATCAAAAATTAAACAACTTACACCCTTTATACATCGCCATCGAATTAGTACCCGATTTGACGACAGCAGCATTCATCTCATCGTTAAAAAGGTTCTTCGCTCGTCGCGACAAATGCCGGATTATATATTCCGACAATGCTACCAACTTCCTTGGCGCTAACCGTGAGCTAAAACAAATGAAAGCTCACTTTAACACACAACAACACATTAATGATGTTGAAGCTTCATGCCGTAATAATGGAATAAGTTGGAAATTTATACCACACAGATCGCCACACTTTGGGGGGTTATGGGAGAGTGCAGTTAAGCAAGGTAAATATTACATTCGGCGCTGTATCGGTAATCATATTCTGACCCATGATGAGTTACACACCGTTTGCTGTTAAGCTGACGCTATCATTAATAGTCGCCCACTTACACCACTGTCTAATGATCCAAACGATCTCACCGCATTAACACCGGGTCATTTTTTAATTGGTCGAAATCTTACAACAGTTGCAGAACCAACACTCCAAATTACCAATTTGAATAATACTGGCATAATGAATACATTCAACAATTACAGCTTCGATTAAAATGGAATCACCCATGCTCAAACCTGCAAGTGAATGACTTGGTTTTACTAAAAGATGAAAACTCTGCACCATTGAGATGGCCTATTGGACGTATTTTACAAATAACTCAAGGTTATGATGGAAGGGTACGTGTAGTCACGGTCAAAACAGCAGATGGCATCCACAAAAGAGCAATAACTAAAGTATGCAAGCTTCCAATTGAGTCGGATAATACCATCGCAAGCAGAGCTTCCGAAGAGGGGGCAAAATGTTAAGAAGTTTCACTTTTGCGTCATCGCCTTACAAAGTGTTAATACAATAAGCACCCACGTAACATCAAAATTTAATCTCCAAAACCAAATAATTAAAATCATAGCAAAGAGTAAAGACGAACAGTAAGAAACTGGTTTGCATTATTGTTACTGCATTCTTTCATTTGTTTAATTATGCATAAGTACATGTATGTATGTATATATATAAAACTGTAAGTATGTAGATCATGAGTCGTGTGATTTAACAGTTATCGACTATGTACATAAGTAAAAGAATGTCAAGCACTTAAACGGCAATACTTTATATTAATATGCAAATAGAGATCCATTCGTGAACTTCGTTCTGCGCATAACTCAATTAAAATTTTCTTAGTAAAAAATAAAATCAATATTGTCAAGTAAAATAGTCAAAGCCAAAGGCTGAATTTGTAAAATAAAACTAAATATAAGGAAGATTTCATCCGCTGAAATAAAATTTAATGAAATCAGAAAAATTGTTTTTATTTTGTTTCAAAAAGGTTTTCGATTGTTCAATTCGGAACAAGGCGCTAAAAGACGCTTTAGCGTTAACAATCACACTAAATTATTATAATATTAATAAAAAATCTAACTTCAACCACAAATGGCTTTTAATTAGTATTTCAATACAATTTATATAACATATTTTAAAATTGTAAATTAAATACCTCATCCAATGTATATTCTTCAGCTTCTGAAGATTAGCTCTATATATCATAATATATATTCTTATCACATTTTTTAATGAGATCATTCGTTATATTAAAACTTTCCTAATATAAAGTAGCGAATTCATAGTGTTAACATCATTCTATTTCGAATTTTCGTTCTTATGAGATTCATGCCAGTAAAAGCGAGTTGCTAAATGAAAAATCCAAGAACTTCATTGCAAAAGTAGCTAATTCGCTAAAGGGATTTCCATTTAGTGCATTTTGATATTCATATACATTTACCAAAAAGTCAAGTGTTGAATTCCTATTTACCATTCATATGAATTTAGTTTCTGAAATTGATGTTCCAAAGCTGTAATATCTTCTACAGATTTTAATATTAAGATTAATTACTCTTTTGAATAAATAAATCTTTTGGTTAAAATAAAAAAATTGTAAAATATGCTATAAACATATATATATATATATATATATATATATATATATATAAAATGATAACTGCAAAGTGGAATATATACAGCTAAATAAAAAAATGCTATATCTAGCCGCAAAAATGCCAAAAGAGCCACACTGCTGTTCAGCATACCGAAGTTTTTAAAGCGAAAGCATGTCAATGAAGCGGAAAGTTGTAGCAGCGATGGTTATCAATTAAATACAATTACAAGAGGACGAAAACTAAGATACAAATTAATTTATTGTACCCAATAATATTTAATTGCCTATTGTGGTATAAATCTGATGTTTTTATTTCCACAATTGCGACAGGTCTTTATATAATTCAATTAATTCTTCCCACAAACTAACGTTACTGAAAGAAATTTTTTTGCAACTTGTTGATCAACCCACAGCAAAGTCTACGGCAACGGCAACACGTGAATTGAATTACACCGGCACGTTATTACACCAGTATGTTAGTACGCCACGAACATCAGAAAATCAAAAAATTCAGATTTATACCACAATAGGCAATTAAATATTATTGGGTACAATAAATTAAATTTTATCTATATTAATATTTATATAGGCTAAATTGTTCTAACTTAGTTAAAATCTCAGAAAGACATGATGATAAATACACCTAGACACAAAGGAAGTCAATATCAGTTTTATTCAACTTACACAGCAGAGCAGAACAGCTGTTTTCGAAAGTCGCTACACTTTCATCTTCAGTGCTCATGTGTATATTGTGTTTATCACCACTGTTTAGGTGGCTTAGTTGAATGTGATAACAGTTTTCTATTTACACATATTTTATTGTGAAAAAGAATCCGAGAACAGTATTAACCTGATGTTAACACTTGTGTGTTATAATACCTGTGTTACCATTTGATTATTTTCTTCATGTCCCATTTTTCTTAATTTTTTGTTCTATTATACATTAAGTCAAACTTTTTTGGTTTGAATTTTATGCTTAAGTATATGTGAACGTTTTTCCAATTTTCATTGGTAACTCAAGCCAAAGCTCAAATTGTATGTGATTTAATTTTTATTGAACATTTTTATTTTGCTATATTAATATTTATATAGGCTAAATTGTTCTAACTTAGTTAAAATCTCAGAAAGACATGATGATAAATATACCTAGGCACAAAGGAAGTCAACATCAGTTTTATTCAACTTAACTGTATAAATACTAATGTAGCAAAATAAAAATGTTCAATAAAAATAAAATCACAAATTTTATTTCATTTTTCGTCCTCTTGTAATTATATTTAATTGATAACCATCGCAGCTACAACTTTCCGCTTTATTCAAATGCCATCGCTTCAAAAATGTCTGTATACTGAACAGCAGAGTGGCCATTTTGTGGCTGGTTATATTTTTTTTTTAATTTAGCTGTATATATTCCATTTTGCAGTTATCATTAAAAAAAAAAAATATATATATATATATATATATATATATATATTATATATATATATATATATATATATATATATATATATATATATTGTTACGTCTTTAGACCTTTTCGTAAAAACGGTTTTATTACTTATCCTTCAAGGATTCATTCTATTGCATCAAATTAAAACACGGACAAATTAATTTTAGAAATATATGCGGCAACAATTTATTTATTACTTTATTTACACGAGTATTTGTACTACTCAACTCTTAGCGATGTTAACACGTCTGTATTTGAAATCACACTGACTATCGCTGAGCTCTGGCAGCGCCTTTATATAGCAAAAATGACGTCGTCTGGTAACCTCGCGAAAGTTCTGGATTTGGTGGTTGTTTTTTTACTTGACATGTGTGTGTTTGTATACATTACAATGCTGACTTGTTTGGTTTGCTTATGGTAACTATGTGTGGTTGAATGTATGAGTGTTCTGTGTGTTTTGCCTATGGTAACTATGAGTGGTTGTATGAATGAGTGTGTGGTTTTGTTTCTTATACGTGTATATGGCTGTGTATACTTGTGAATCGATTTAGCTTTATTAGCAGCGAATACTTGCATACAAAATCATTAAGAATAACATCTCTTAGCATTTATGTTGCTATGTTTGTTGTTGTTGTGGTTTACTCTTATTGGCACAGCCTCGAATGATCTTGTATATTCTGGAGTATTCCATTTCCGTTAATTTGAATATTATCTATATAGAGTTGACCAGGGTTGTAACATTTTGACAACTATAGATTAATTGGCAGTGCTACCAAGTACATAGAGCCACATTGTCGTTTTATTTAAATCTATTTCTAATCTTTGTAACACTGCCGCCCACTTAAGCCTGTTCGACCCGAGTAGGCACACAATCACCTCTTCCATAGTGCGCCAATCGTTCGAGATGTACTATCTTCATTTTCGACCTTGGGCTATTGTGCTTCTGTATCCGGTATACAACGTCATTCACTCTCTTATTCACTTTATACGGGCCATCCCAGTGAGTCTGTAATTTTGGGGACAATCCTTTCTTCCGTTGTGGGTTATACAGTAAAACCAATTGTCCTTCCATAAATCCCTCCGAGTTTGCTGCGCGGTCATTCCTAGCCTTCACCTTGTCACTGACCATCTTGATTCTATAGCGCACGAACTCATGCAGTTCGTTTAAGTCCTCCTTCTCCTGGGACGTAGTAGCTCCTTCCTCTACAGTTGGCTTAACACCAAATTCCAAATCACCAGGTAGTTTTAATTCCGTCCCGAAGAGAGTTTTGGCCTGCGTTCTCGATGTTGAGTCGTGTACAGCTGACCTATATGCCATCAAAAGTTTGGGGATGTGCTCGTCCCAATCTCCCTGATGGGTGCTTACTACTTTTCGTAGGTACTCTTCTAAGGTGCGATTGAACCTTTCTACCATGCCATCAGACTTTGGATGCAGCGACGTCGTTCTGGTTTTCTTTATCCCATACAACTCGCACATTTCCCTGAATATGGCAGACTCGAAATTCCTTCCTTGGTCGGAATGTAATTCTATTGGGACACCATAGCGACATACCCAGTTGTTGACGAAAGCATTTACAATTGTCTTTGCTTCCCTGTTAGGTATAGCATATACCTCTGGCCATTTACTGAAATAGTCCATTACCACAAGTACATAACGATTTCCGGCTTCGGTGATGGAAAAGGGACCTGCTACATCCATTGCGATCCACTCGAATGGTGCTCCTGAGTTGTATTGTTGCAGCTGTCCCCGGCTTCTTCTTACTGGGCCTTTGGCTGCTATGCATTGTGGGCAGTTTGCTATCCAGTCAGCTACGGCTTGTTGACATCCAACCCAATAAAAACGCTGCTTCAGTTTCTCAAGTGATTTTGTTACTCCAAGATGACCGCCAGTGGGTCCATTATGAAACTCCTGTAAAACTTTACTTATCTTGGAGTATGGCACAACTATTAAATTTGAACTTGTTTTGCCATCTACACTTTCCCATACGCGGTATAAACACCCTTTTATTACCTTAAGGCTGTTCAACTGAGCCCAATAAGATTTGGCGAGTGGGCTTTCAGCCGAAATTTCATTCCGGGATGGTCGTCTGTCCTCTTCTTTGGCCGCTATAATTTTCCTTAGTATATCGTCGTCCCTCTGTGCCGCTGACCAGTCTTCATCAGGGCCGATGTGCATTAGCCGAATATCCACAACGCCTTCCTTTTGCTCGGTTCTAACACAATGTTTACACTCTAAACAGCACGGTCTTCTCGAAAGAGCATCCGCATTAGAGCTGTACAAAACAGCTCTTTTGAGTGAGCGCTCTTTTTAGCTCCGCTCACTTTACTGAATTAATTCATTCAGTTTATTCAGTTGTTTCAGTTCATTCAGTAGCTCAGTTGTTTCAGTACTTCAGTTTATTCAGTAACTCAGTTGTTTCACTAGCTCAGTTCATTCAATAGCTCAATTGTTTTTTTTTTTTGCTGGCAACTCTATAAATAAAGAGCACTACATCACTGTATGCATTAGTACATGTGTGTGAATTAATTCATTTTTTTCGTATGGATTTTTACATACAAACTGAAACATCACTGAAAAGAGCTACTGAAAGAGACAGATCAAATGAATCAACTGAAACAACTGAGCTAAAAACGCTCAATTGAATGAAAGATTCACCTCGCTCAATTGACTGAATGATTCAATTGAATTCATTCATTCAGGAGCCGTACAGCTCTAATCCGCATTGTTATGCTTTGTGCACCTTCTATGCTCAATGCTGAAATCGTAGCTTTGCAGGCGCTCAATCCACCTTGCCAGTTGCCCTTCAGGATTTTTAAACTGCAATAGCCATCTAAGTGCAGAATGATCGGTCCTTAATGTAAAGTGTTGACCATACAGGTACTTATGGTAATGTTTAATGCATTCCAATACCGCCAGAAGCTCACATCGTGTCACACAGTAATTCCTCTCAGGTTTTGAGAGTACACGGCTATAGTACCCTATGACCTTCTCAGTGCCATTTACTACTTGGGATAGCACACCCCCTATGCCATAGCCGCTCTCATCACTATCCAGCACAAATTTTTCTCCAGCTATGGGTTACGCTAGCACTGGTGACGTACATAATAATTCTTTGAGTTTCTGGAAGGATTTTTCCTGTGGCTCGCCCCAATGGTATGGTCTTGACTTCTTTGTCAGCTCATGCAAGCTTGCAGCTACACTGGCAAAATTCGGCACAAAACGTCTGTAGTATGTGCTTTTATTTTATCTTCATCTGTTGAGATTCCGTCTGCTGTAACACGATGCCCCAAATACTTTACTTCTTTCTGGAACAATGCACATTTCTTCAAGCTGGGTTTCAATCCAGCTGATGATATTCGTTCAAGAACTTCTGCCATGTTTTTGAGGTGTTCATCAAAAGTTTTCCCCATCACGATTATGTCATCGAGATAAACCAGGCATGTCTTCCAGTTAAGTCCTATCAGTACCTTCTCCATTAGGCGTTCAAATGTGGCCGGAGCATTGAAGAGACCAAATGGCATGACTTTGAAATGCCATAATCCGTTGCCGACACTGAAGGCAGTTTTCTCCTTGTCTTTCTCTGCGATCTCCACTTGCCAATATCCGCTTCGCAAGTCCAGCGTAGAGAACCATTTGGTACCAGCTAGCGTGTTCAAAGTGTCATCGATCCTGTGGAGCGGATAACTGTCCTTCTTGGTTATGTCATTGAGCTTCCTGTTGTCTACGCAGAATCTAGTACTGCCATCTTTCTTTTTAACTAAGACTACGGGCGAACTCCAAGGACCAGAAGATGGCTCAATTATGCCATCACGCTCCATTTCACTTACAAGCTCTTTTACTTTATCCCGATTTGCTAGGGGTATGCTTCTGGGTGGCTGTTTAATCGGCCTAGCTTCGCCTGTGTTAATTTCATGTTTAACCAATGCAGTTCTACCCTGGCTTTGGCTTCCCATGGCGAAGATACTGGCATGCCTTTTTAGTAACTGTTTGGCTTTATTTTTATCTGTCGCTGATAGACCTGCTACCCATTTCTCTACGTATTCCTCAAATTGTTCGCGTTCTTTTGCGGACAAATTAGAAGGCTCTATCTTCTTCTCGCAGTTTATTATTGCCTCTGCTGGAGTACACTGGCCAACATCGGAATTTTCTTTGATGACTTTTTCATGGTCTGACAAGTTAAGCACTCTTATAGGGACTATTCCTCCTTCACTAGTTTTCACTAGAGCTTTCACTGTTATAAGCTCTCTCTTTAGATCTGCCGGTTTTACAACCCACAACCGATTGTCCTCACAATCTCCCTTCATCCGCGCCCATATGACTGTTTCAGACTGCGGCGGTATTGTCTGACTCTCAATAGCAAATACTCTTGTTACTTGCGGTTTGTTGTCATATCTAACATCAAGGGGTATTTCCAACCAAACGCCAAATCATCAGCTGTGTTCCCATATGTAGATTAATACCATGAATAATCATAAAATCGGCTCCAATAATAACCTAATCGACAATATCGGCAACAATAAACACATGTCTCACGTTGATGTTGGCTAGAGTCACCTTCACTTCGATCTCACCATAGACCGTGGCAGGCTCTCCAGTAGCTGTACGTATTGCTTAACCGCTCGCATTTCTCCTTTACTATATCGAGCCTTATTATTGACTGCGATGCCCCTGTGTCTATGGTAAGTACGTGCTTTTCCCCGTTGATGTGTCCGGACGCAGTGAGGTTGCTATTTTTCTGCTGCATCACTGATATGGAGATTGTGGGGCCCTCGTTTGTGAGAGCTAGCTCTTGCCCCTCAGTGCTAGCTCGTTTTAGTTTAAAGGGGACTCTTGTGATGTTGTTTGGTTCTCCCGTTTGCTGTTTCTTGGTGGCGAAACAGATCTACCTCTCTTCTTTGGTGCTTTGCAGCTGCGCAGAAAATGACCGATCTTTCCGCAGTTAAAGCACTTAGGCTTTTCTTTGATAGCCTTCTCTGCCAGCAGTTGTTGTATTGCCTCCTTAACGCTAGCCACTAGGTTGTTATCCTCCTCAGATAAAACCTCCACATTCCGCACTTTACATATCTGTGGCTTGAAAACCATCCTGGCAGTCTCTTGAGCCAGCGCAAATGACACAGTTTCAGCGAAAGTGGATTTCTGCGTAGCGCACACCGCCAGTTTAACATCAGAGTCGCGAATGCCGTTAACGAAAGTCTCAGTTTTAAAAAGGTCCAGGAACGGGTGACTCTCGCCTAGATATGTGAGCTGCACTAAACGCTCGATTTCCATTGCGAAATCTTGTAGAGATTCGTTAGGCTTCTGAACTCTACATCGCAATTCCCTTCTGTACAAATCGCGCTTGTGCTCACCACCGTACTTGCGCTGCAATGCTGCCATTATTTCATTACAGTTGTTTCTGCAGCTTACTGGCACAGTCTCAAGTACCTCTGCGGCTGTACCCTTTAAGGACAAGATCAACTCTATGGCCTTTTCTTCAGCATCCCATGCATTTCTGCTAGCAACCGTCTCAAACTGGAATTTGAAGAGGCTTAATGGTACGCCGCCGTCGAAGCATGGCGCTTTTATTAGCGCAGAAACTTCCGCAACTGCTCGTGCTGGCCCGCCACTACATTTCAGGTTATGCATTTTGTCCTCTAGAGCATGCAATTTCTCTTCGAACTCCTTTGCATGCTCCTCCAGCTCTGAGAATTTATTCTCAATAGCATCCACCCTCCTGTTAATGGCTTCCGAAACCTCTACCAGGGCCTAGTTCATGGCTTTATTTGACTCCTGTATTTCGGCTACAAGTTTTTCCTGCATCTGCTGAGAGTTCTGTTTTATTTCAGTTTGTGCATCACCGATTCCTTTTATCTGGATCATCATAGCAGCGAACATTGAATTTATGTCCATGCTGCTGGTCGTGGCAGGAGGGCATACCTGCACATCGTCTTTGTCCTCAAAGTCGTATGTCACGATGTCCATGCCGCGATTCTTAAACTCATCTATTAGCCTCTTCTGCAGTTCAGCCTTGTTACCTGTAGTTGGTAATTCCAGCTTACTGAGCTCCTTTTTCAGCTGTTCAACTTTTAGCTCATAAAATTTCATGATTATTAATTTTAATTTTTTTTTTATGTCCTTTTTTTAAATTGCAATGTCCTTTTAATTATTTTTGCAATCCCACTTTTTACACCAATTGTTACGTTTTTAGATCTTTTAGTAAAAACGGTTTTATTACTTATCCTTCAAGGATTCGTTTTATTGCATCAAATTAAAACACGGACAAATAAATTTTAGAAATATAATGCGGCAACACTTTATTTATTACTTTATTTACACGAGTATTTGTACTACTCAACTCTTAGCGATGTTAACACGTCTGTATTTGAAATTACACTGACTATCGCTGAGCTCTGGCAGCGCCTTTATATAGCTGACTTGTTTGCTTTGCTTATGGTGACTATGTGTGGTTGTATGTATGAGTGTTCTGTGTGTTTTGCCTATGGTAACTATGAGTGGTTGTATGAATGAGTGTGTGGTTTTGTTTCTTCTACGTGTATATGGCTGTGTATACTTGTGAATCTATTTAGCTTTATTAGCAGCGAAAACTTGCATACAAGATCATTAAGAATAACATCTCTTAGCATTTATGTTGCTATGTTTGTTGTTGTTGTGGTTTACTCTTATTGGCACAGCCTTGAATGATCTTGTATATTCTGGAGTATTCCATTTCCGTTAGTTTGAATATTATCTATATAGTGTTGACCAGGGTTGTAACATTTTGACAACTATAGATTAATTGGCAGTGCTGCCAAGTACATATAGCCACATTGTCGTTTTATTTAAATCTATTTCTAATCTTTGTAACAATATATATATATATATATATATATATATATATATATATATTATATATATATATATATATATATATATATATATTATATATATATATATATATATATATATATATATATATATAGCACATTTTGGCATTCTTCATTTTAATCAAAAGATTTATTTATTCAAAAGAGTAATTAATCTTAATATTAAAATCTGTAGAAGATATTGCAGCTTTTGGATGTTACAGCTTTGTCAGAAACTAAATTCATATGAATGTTAAATAGGAATTCAACAGTTGAGTTTTTGGTAATTGTATATGAATATAAAAATGCACTAAATGGAAATCCCTTCATTGGATGACGTATCTAATTTATAATTTTAAATTATGTTATATAAATTGCATTGAAATACTAATCAAAAGCCATTTGTGGTTGAAGTTTAATTTTTTTTTTATATTATAATAATTTAGTGTGATATTAAATTTAATGATACCTCTTCTTAAAAAAACATTTTGTTCATGAATATATATATATATATATATATATATATATATATATATTTATATATATACATATATATATATATATATATATATATATATATATATATACATACTTCATAATTTATTCTGTTACTTTTTAATCAGTTTGTTTCATTGAAATGATATGCAATAATTGTATATAAGGAAGCATTATGAAAAATAAACCATTTATAAAAATATATTAACAAAAGTTTATAAAATTAAAATTTTAGCATTACTATTTTGGAGCTTAGGATTATTTATGGCATTATTTTAAAGCCAGTTTAGCTATAAATATTTTTATATGGCCACACTGATACTGAAGTATGTTAGATAGTGTAATAGCAATACGTAACTTCGCCGTCGAGCATGTTGACCGACATATACGCCAGTGTAACAGGGCTATTAGCGCCGGCAACAATAAAGATATTAAAATTTATTTCGTGATTTGTTATACATTAGAGCTGTACCGAACTGAATCAAACGCTCGTTTTCGACAAGAACCTCTAATCAAACCCATTTAAATTACATGGGTTTGATTAGAGGTTCTTGTCAAAAACGAGCGTTTGAGAGTGTTTGAGAGCGTTTGATTCAGTTCGGAACATGCTCGACAACGTACCAAATCTCCCGGATAGCATGTCGTGCGACATGTTGGTCGGTTTTCAAAAATTTTTGATTTTCTGATGTTCGTGGCGGTCCAACATACTGGTGTAATAACGTGTCGGTCGTATTTCATGTAAAAATTCAGTTCACTTGTTGCCGTTGACGTTGCTGTTGCTTTGCTCGGAAAGTTGCAAAATATATGTCTTTCAGTAACGTTAGGTTTTGGGAAGAATTAATTGAATTATATAAAAACCTGCTTTAATTGTGGCAAAAAAAACATCAGATTTATACCACAATATGCAATTAAATATTATTGGGTACAATATATTAAATTTTATCTTCGTTTGCGTCCTCTTGTAATTGTATTTAAATGATAACCATCTCTGCTACAACTTTCCGCTTTTTGACATGCTTTCGCTTCGAAAATTTCTGTATACTGAACAGCAGTGTGGCCATTTTGGCATTTTTGCGGCTAGATATAGGATATTTTTTAATTAGCTGTATATAATTCATTTTGAATTATATATATATATATATATATATATATATATATGTATATATATATATATATATATATATATATATATATACATATATATATATATATATATATCTATATATATATATATATATATGCATTATTTATTTTTATCAAAAAATTTATTTATTCAAAATAGTAATTAATTTTAATCTCAAAATCTGTAGAAGAAATTAGTGTCACAAACTAATCTCATATGAATGGTTAAATAGGAATTCAACAGTTGACTTTTTGGTAAATGTATGTATATGAATATAAAAATGCACTAAATGAAAATTCCTTCAGCGAATTAGCCACTTTGCAATGAAGTTCTTGGTTTTTTCATTTAGCAACTCGCTTTTACTGGCATGAATCTCATAAGAACGAAAACTCGAAATAGAATGATGTAAACACTATGAATTCGCTACTTTATATTAGGCAAGTTTTAAAATAACGAATGATCTCATTAAAATATATGATAAGAACATATTATAATGATATAACGAACGAAACTGAAAAATATTCACTGAATGACGTATTTAATTTATAATTTTAAAATATGATATATAAATTGTATTAAAATACTAATTAAAAGCCATTTATGGTTGAAGTTACTTTAACTTTTTGTTAATATTATAATCATTTAGTGTGATATTGAATTTAATTATACATTTTCTTAAAAAACCCTTTTTTTATAAGTGTACATATATATGTACATATACTTCAATATATATATTGTTACTTCTTAATCAGTTTGTTTCATTGAAATGATGTGCAATAAGTGTGTATAGGGAAGCATTATGAAAAATAAACCATTTTTAAAGATATATTACCTAAAGTAACAACAGTTAATACAATTAAGATTTTAGCATTATTATTTTGCAGCATTATTTTAAAGCCAGTTTAGCTGTAAAATATTTTTATATGGCCACTGAAGTATGTTCGATAGTGTAATGCTAGGAACACAACTGGGACGAACGACGAATTTTTCGCCGCAAATATTCGTTGTCAAAAAAAAACCACATTAGCGTATATGAAAATGCCTACAATAAAGCCGGTGGACGAAAATCGCCATACGTGACGAATTCGAAATACATTTAATTCTATTTTGTTCGCCGGCGAACGACGACCAAATAACTTCAGGGTGGCCATGTTTCAATAATTATTTAAAGAATCTTAATAAATAAGTTAGTTTTTACTTTAATAATTGTGTTATTTGTATTTCATAGTATTTAAAGCACATATCCAAAATACTGAACTATAAAAATTGTTTTTAGTTGTGTTGTTGTTAATTTTAAATTTTTTAGGTATTATTATATACATATGGTCACCCTATCAGGTGGTAAACAAATGAAAATTTTATTTAAAAAATATTTGTGCAAGTGATAGAATAATTGATATAAGAATAATGGATAAAAGTGAAGTAATAACGTTAAGGAACATGAATGCCTGTACAATCTGGCATCAAAGTGTTATAAAAACGTTCAAAAGAAGGGTGAAATATGGGAGAAAATCGGTGGATTGCTGAATTTGTTTTGTAAGAAGACATTGAAAAAGTTTTATGAAAATATTGTTTAACTATTATGTATATAATTTGAAATATTTAGAGGATGCATGCAGAAAGCGTTGGAAGGGACTCCGGGATACGTTAAAAGACGTAAGCGATTAGCTCAGCTTGCTTCCGGGAGTGGGGCAACAAGTCCATCAAGAAAATGGAAGTACATGGAGTTGCTAAAATTTTTAGACGACTATAAAGATGCAAGAGGGTAGGTTGATTCTATAAATATGTTATACCCATCTTATTTAATCGTGTTTTTATTTCAATAGAACAATTGGAAGTGTTGAAGAAGTCGACTTCCAACAAATTTTTGATTGCTCGTCATTAACACTTTGCGACCTGACAAACACGATGGACAGTAATGACGTGCAGCCCAGAAAGCATAATAAAAAACATGCCAATGCAGAAGTCACCTCCGTTTTTAAGGAGGTTATGAAGGAATGTTCCAATTCTGTTAAAGAGCTGGCATCAGCAAGCAGTAGCGAAAGAGGCCGCGACTCAACATCGTCGCTTTTTGAAAGTTTTGCGAAAAAAATTTGGGATGCAAATTTATCACCATCCGTTGTATCAAGCATCGAAGCAAAAGTTTTAAATTTATGGTGTTTTCTTTTCTGCACAAAAAACGTCACCTTGTTAAGAAGTGCATGCATAAAATATATTGCCAATCCTGTAATAATGCAATTTGTTATTTCACTAGAACAAAACACAATTTGTGGAGAAATGTCAATAAATATAAATTTCATCCTCATCAGAAGAGGATGAATCTAGCAATTAACTAATTGCCATTTCTGCACATATAATTGATGCGACAATATTAATATTTTTGTTAAATTGAATTAATATTCATAGGCTAATTGTTCGAGATTAATTAAAAGCTCAGTTTTGTTCAACTTACACAGCAGAGCAGAACAACTGTTTTCGAAAGTCGCAACACTTTCATCTTCAGTGCTCATGTGTATATTGTGTTTATCACCACTGTTTAGGTGGCTTAGTTGAATATGATAACAGTTCCTATTTACATAAATTTTATTGTGAAAAAGAATCCGAGAACTGTATCAACCTGATGTTAACACGTTTTTATGAATATTAAATCAATTTAACATAGCAATATAAAATGTTCGTAAAAATAATTACCTTATTAATATTTTTAACTTTTATTAAACGGTTTATAATTGTTACAAATTTTCTTTTGTTTGTTTTCATAAACTATACAAATAGTAAAAATTGGTTGCCGACCCGAAGCTTTTACGATTTTTTTATATAAAGAGTTTTTTTAACGCATTTTCAAAACTCTAAATCCTGTAAGATTTAATATCACTTATTGTAATGTTTTCTCATAGTTGTTATATAAAACAGTAAAGATATTAACTTTTAAAATGTAACTTTTTACTTAGTAATTTTAGGCGATTTCTTTCCAAATTCTTCTGGTGACACTATTAATAAACAAAAGTCAATTACTTTTCAGGGCACTATCAACACTATCGATTTGTATGGGGCATAAAGTGCAATGCCTTTCACCATTATTGAGGGAGATATTTTTTGAATCAAACACTCTACCCTTTTATAGAGCAAAACATTTTTAAGAAGCGAGCACAAAATTACTCTTTTTACATGGAAATGTAGTATATTTTTGTAGAAAAGAAAACACTATTAGCTTACAATGAAATTGCACAAAACACAGTATTTTAATTATTATTATTTAGGGCCCGATTATCGTTTACAACAGTTGTTAAGCTGGATTCACCCATGGTTTCAGTACAATATTGAAGTTCTACAACATTTCTAGTTTTTTGAGAGTATGCTCTGAAGCGATTCACCCACTTCGCGCATTTGTTCTGCAACATCAAGGCTACCATATGAAATAATTTTGTAAACTATGTGTGTGAGTTTTACAGTTGGGCAATACCACTATTTATTTAATTTTATTTATAACAATATTCTCCAGTTATATATTTTTTAATACCAAACAATACAAAACAATTGCTCCGTATTTTATTTTATACACAAGCAATATGAAACTTGTGTGTTGTTATACATACAAAAGTATAAAACAAGTTCTGTATTTTATTATATATATGTACATATAATATGTTGTGGCATCTCAGTACTACTTCACTTAAGAAATTCAACTTTCTGGCAGCACAGTTGCAATGTTTCGGAACGTGAATTAAAATTAAACCAATTCAGGTTCCGAAACAGTTTACTCTCGTTCGCTCTCTCTATCACTCTCTAAAACAGAAGCGTCCAACTACATATAAAAAAAATGTTTCAGAACGTGAATTCGTTCTGAAATCATGGATGAATCCAGCTTTAGTTTAATGTTGTATTTTTGAAAAAGCGATTATGGCTTACAACTGTTGTTTTTAATGTTGTATGTTAAGTTGTTTGCGTTTGACAACACCGTATGTTCGTAAGTAGTGTCAAAAACGTACAATAGCTCATTAGGTGTTGTTTCGCAAGCATTATAAGTTAAAAAAGCAAAATGAAGAAAAATTTATAAGTCAACACACATATAACATCTAAAAAGCAGAAAAATAATTAATTATTGTTTGTTCTTAGCAAAATTACAAATAAAAGACAAATGGAAAAACTGGTTGACCTAATGAAAATGAATCCAGAGATTGACCAAGAGGAGATTTAAAAAACTTTAAAACGCCTAAAAAATAATTCATATTAAAATTATCAAATAAATAAAATTATGTATGAAAAAAAAAGAAGTCTGCCTATGAAATAAAAATGATAAAAGCCAAACTAGAGTTAATAATTAAAATTTATGTGTTATTGTTACTTTCAATTTCATCATCAATATAAATCAACGTTAATATCCATAATTATTTTTGTTTTATTTATGTATTTCTGAGGAAGAAATTTTTTACATTGACATTTGTTGGCGCGCAGGTATGCTTTTTTGTAGAAATATCACTACAATTAAGTTACAACTGTGTGACATGTACAACAGCTAGCTGTTGTAAACCATGATCGCAAAAATGGTTAGTGTTGTGTTGTAACTAAAACAACACAACATTTATGTGTTGTAAACCACAATCGGGCCCTTAATTTATTTTTTGATTGTTTAGTTTTGTTTTGTTTTCAGGGAAGTTGTGACTTAATCAAAGTAATTGAATTTTTAAGTATTTTTCTTTTTATTGTTTGAATGAAATACTTTTTTTGTTTTAATATTATTTTTTATTAGATACATGTTTTCATTGAATTTTAACTTTATTAAAAAGTTTAATTTATAAGTTGAAGTATTTTGAATTTTATTCTTTAAATCGATTATGTATTGTTTTTGTTTTCGATATTATTTCTTATTCATTTTCAAATAAGTGCTTTGCTAACTCGGCTCTCAAAGAAAAAGCATTTGTTGATGAGCGGTTGGCATGGGAAATGCGAACAGAAGGCATGCATTCCGATGACTGCCTCCAGGTTGCAGGTATAGTTACTTCATTTTCTTCGTGGTCAACCAGAGCTTCATCAAAATATCCGCTTCTTTTATCTAACATGAGATAATTATGAAGAACTACTGTTGCCAATACTATTTTATCCACATTTTTAGGCGAGGCTTGAATATTTGTATGCAAAATTCTAAATCTATTCGTCAAAATTCCGAAAGAGTTTTCAAAGTATACGCGAGCGGCAGATAATTTTTTGCTAAAATTTTGCTTCTCGGCAGTCAAGCTTCGTCCAGGATATGGTCGCAATAAATTATGTTTTAAAGGGAAAGCATTATCTCCCACAAAGAAGTACGGAAATAATGTGTTGGTGCCTAGTTGCAGTATGATCATACACGTTTATTATCTGTTACCAGGCAGCTTGATTTCCGGTGGAACATTAATTTGGTTTCTCAAAATCATTTTTCCAAACGCAGTTTTAGCAAAGACTCCACCGTCACTTTGACTAACAAATGCTCCAACATCCACAAAAGTAAAATTATAATCCGCGTCACATACCACCATTAGAACAATGAAAAAATTTTTTTTATAATTAAAAAAAATTAACTAATATTTTTCGGGCAAAATATTTGGATATCTTTTCCATCAATAGCTCCAAGGCAATGTGGCATTCCTGTTTTCACGTAAAAGCTATTAACATAAAATATATCATTTGGAGCAACGATAGTAATATGATTTTGCAAACCTGTCAGTAATAGTTTTCCATTCATGGCAATTTGGCTGGGAGACATACACCTCATGAAGCTCACTCCAGATCGCATCGCAAGTTTCATAAATAATTTTTCTCACGATCGATACACCCATTTTGAAAGTCCATGCTGAAAATTGTGCACTGCAACCATGTGCTAGGTACCTAAGAGTAGATTACTAAATGAATAAGTTTCTGTTTTGGATATATATACATATATTTATGTACAAAAAATAATACATTTCTTACCAGCACTTACATTAAAGTTAATCCCAATCGAGTCTCCTCGCCAATGGGTTTCTTCTTGAAAACTTTTGGAGCCGTTCTTTAAGCAAAGTTAGAAGAACATTGAACTTTTTCACTGTCATCCTTTTTGTTTTAAAGAAGTGTTCTTCATCCTTCAACTTTAGCTCTACAAAACCAACTTTTTGGAATCCAAGGTAGTTTCTGCTAATATTTACTGGCCGTACCCACCACCTCCTTTGAAAACGTTTGCGTACAAACAAATACTCTTTTTTTATAATAAACATAATATTTATTATTTTAATTATATTTACAATATTTGATAGTTTTTTACTAATTTTTTTAAATTTTTTTCAATTTCGACAAACAGCAAGTAACTTTGTCAATATAAAAACAGCTGTTATTTTTTTGTCGTTATTGTGTTTCATACGACGACTTTATGTTACGAATTTATGTCAACGTATACGTCGTGTTGGACGAAATTCGCCGTTCGTCCGAGTTGTGTTCCTAGCATAATAGCAAAACGAAAACTTCGCCTTCGAGCATGTCGGCCGATATGTACGGCAGTGTAATAGGCCTATAATGCATTATTTACTGTTGTTGAAAATAAAGGGTCCGATTGTGATTTACAACACAAAAATTTTGTGTTGTTTTAGTTACAACGCTAAAGGCCCAACTATAATATGCGTACGCTAGCGCAGGCGAATTTGGGAAACATACAATCAAATGTGTGCGACCATAATTTGCTTTGCTAACTTTTCGTTGAATTTAATTTTCCTACGCATAGAGCGAAACTGATCGCATTTTTTTTAAAGGCCAACTGTTTGTTCGTTGTTATTGATAATTATTTTTAGATACACACATACCATAGACTGTGATACGTGCACACAAGAGAAGCTGCAATGTACGCCGAAATAAATTCTACAGATAACTGAATAAATAATGTAAAAAAATACTGTTTTTGTGTAGTTTCCTACAATTTATGATACGTTGCCCACCACTTGCACACATTGTTGTACATTGTAGTACTTTCCAATTTATTTCTTAAATTACTTTCTAAATTGGTAATAACCTACTTGTGTATGTATAAATTGAAAATATTTATATATGTCTTTACATGCTATGTATATATCATAAATTAGTTTTTGCAAAAGTGCATTGCTTTACAACTGAGTGTAAGTTTAATATAGCCACACAAATGTTCGCTTATGCATTTGACAGTCTTTTCGTCGATTTTTGACAGTAGCCAAAGCTAGCCTACGCATATTATAGTTGGGCCTTAACCCTTTTTGCAATTAAGGTTTACAACAGCTAGCTATTGTGTATGTCACAGAGTTGTAATGTAATTGTAGTAGATATCTCCATAAAAAAGCATACCTGCGCGCCAACAAATGTCAAGGTAAAAAAATTGAATAAACGTATTCTTCGTCAGAAATGCATAAATAAAACAAAAAGTATTATGGATATTAACATTGATTTATATTTTGATGATGAAATTGAAAGTATCAAGTACATACATGGCACGTATTCGGAAAAATATTCGCGACAAATCATATCCATTAGAGTTACCAAATACTGATTTTTTCTAAAATAATAAATTTTTTAAATGTATTAATTACACATAAGTTTTATAGTTTTATAAAATTGTATCGGATAAACAAGAATGGTTTTTTGTTTTTGTACAAAAGCTTAACTCTTTTTCAACACCTTCAATCCGCCGCTCTGCCATTCCATTTTAAAAATGTGTTCTGCATTCAGATTTTTTGCTGAAGGTAGTTATTAAAGAAGCAGCGGCAATGATTTTAATATTGGAGTGTCACAACCAACTGTTTGCTGCACCAGTACTTTGAAAATTTATCTTGTTTGAAGCCAATTTTCTTTTCAAATTGGCTTAATAGTGGGGTCATACCTGTGATTAAATAGAAATAAATTTACGTAAGGTAATATAAATTATTCAGTTGATATGCTACTAACTCATTGCCATTCTTTGGTAGTTTTAATAGGATGTCCTAAGCTACTTAACTGGTCAGAAAATTGATACCATTTCTCTTTGAGATTCATTTTGCTACATCCAAATGGCAGCTTCCCTCGGCCAATCTCTGGATTCATTTTCATAAGGTCAACCAATTTTTCCATTTGTTTTTTATTTGTAATTCTTCTATTTTGTAATGCTTTTTAGATTTTATAAATTTTTCTTAAAATTGCTTCTCCATTTTGCTTTTTTAACTTGTAACGCTTGCGAAGCAACACCTAACAACTGCTGTAAACCATAAGCGGGCCCAAAATTTCAGTACTAAATTGTGTGTTTCAATAGTGTCTCTTGATATGAATTACTGTTGTAGGAGACAACATGTATGTATGTAAATGTATGATGTTAAAAGCAACGGTTTGTACTTTGTATATAATTTACATTAATTCGCACGCTGATCAGAGTACTTCAAAATCACGATTTTTCTTGATTTTTTTTCAGCACAGAAATTTTTGTTCATATTAAAGAAAAATTCAATGATGATTAAAAATCATTTTATTCTGCTCTATACATTCTGATTATGAGTAGAATTCACAAAAGCATTTTATGAACATGATCGCATAGGCAAGAGAGTGGCTTGTGGCAAAGAATATACACTATAAGAAGACGCATGTAGAACAAATCACGAAATAAAATTTTAAAAACTTTATTGGTGCCGGCGGTAAGGGAAAAACGAAGAAAAAAAGCAGAAAACAACGTGTTGGATCGTTGGTCATCGAACATGTTTAAAATAGAGCTGTACGGCTTCTGAATGAATTAATTCAATTGAATCATTCAGTCAATTGAGCGAGATGAATCTTTCATTCAATTGAGCGTTTTTAGCTCAGTTGTCTCAGATGATTCATTAGATCTGTCTCTTTCAGTAGCTCTTTTCAGTGATGTTTCAGTTTGTATGTCAAAATCCATACGAAAAAAATGAATTAATTCACACACATGTGCTAATACAGGGATGTAGTGCTCTTTATTTATAGAGTTGCCAGCTACTGAAACAACTGAGCTATTAAATGAACTGAGCTAGTGAAACAACTGAGTTACTGAATAAAGTGAAGTACCGAAACAACTCACCTACTGAATGAACTGAAACAACTGAATGAATTAATTCAGTAAAGTGAGCGGAGCTAAAAAGAGCGCTCACTCAAAAGAGCTGTTATTAACAGCTCTAGCTTAAAAGTTGGTTTCATTAAATTTAACTTAAGGTACTGAAGACATGGTGGAAAAAACCATAAGCCATAAGAAGATCTTTACAAAAAATTATATTTTCATTTCAAAACATTGTTAAGGATTGATCTATTTGTGCGTGTGTACATGATGAACGCAAGTGAGGAAAAAAATTTAATATCGAGCAGAAAATGCTGCGTAGAGATGTGTAAAAGATCTAGAAGACATTTTAAAGGTTTACGATTTTTTATTCATTTTAGGGCAACTTTGGCGAGGAAAATGTTTAATTCCTGAAGAAGATTACTCAAAAATCGTTATATATGCGACCGTAATCTCGAAAGCTCATTCATTTGGATAAAAAACTAAAGGCGGAAGCAAAGACTCTATAATATAAAGATGTTGCACGCCATATATTATTAAAATTCAAAAATTTTGTGCTTCGAAATCCAATGACATATTTATTTGGTTTCTCATGATTTTTGCAAACACAATTTTTTAGTAACTTACACTATGTGTTGTGAATGTTTGTATATATGTACATATATATTGTTACGTTTTTAGACCTTTTCGTAAAAGCGGTTATATTACTTATCCTTCAAGGATTCGTTTTATTGCATCAAATTAAAACACGGACAAATTAATTTAGAAATATAATGCGGCAACACTTTATTTGTTACTTTATTTACACGAGTATTTGTACTACTCAACACTTCGGGATGTTAATACGTCTATATTTGAAATCACTCTGATTATCGCTGAGCTCTGGCAGCGCCTTTATATAGCAAAAATGACGTCGTCTGGTAACCTCGCGAAAGTTCTGGGTATGGTGGTTGTTTTTTACTTGACATGTGTGTGTTTGTATACATGACAATGCTGACTTGTTTGGTTTGCTTATGGTAACTATGTGTGGTTGAATGTATGAGTGTTCTGTGTGTCTTGCCTATGGTAACTATGAGAGTGTGGTTTTGTTGTTGTTGTGGTTTACTCATACTGGCACAGCCTTGAATGATCTTGTATATTCTGGAGTATTCCATTTCCGTTAATTTGAATATTATCTATATAGTGTTGACCAGGGTTGTAAAATTTTGACAACTATACATTAATTGGTAGTGCTGCCAAGTACATATAGCCACATTGTCGTTTATTTTAAATCTATTTCTTTGTAACAATATATAAGTATGGCTTCTATTTATTTAAAATAGTTCTTTCATACTACTGCTGAGGCCGAAGAAAACTGTTAGTTTTTGTTTTGTTTTTTCCAAATGTACATACATTTTTATTTTCTACAATGTTTAGTCTGCGCACTCTGAAATTTTTTCCATAGAAAATATTATAGAATGTTTCATATATTCTTCTAAAAAACACCTCTATTAATATTTTTAGATACAAAATATTTTATTATGAAAAATAGTTTATAGTAAAGAATTCATTCATAACGAATATGATAGTAGAAAAAATTTCAGAAAAAAAATGTTTCTGTGGAAAAAAATTCTTTGATTATAAAAAATTTCATAAAAAAAATCTAATAAAAATCGTTCAATAGAAAACATTTTATAATGAAAATATTTTTGTAAAATATATATACAGAAAGAAAATATTTCATTACAACTCATTTCCTATCAAATATTCTATATGGATAATTTTTATATCGAAAAGTTTGTGTATCAAACAATTTTCCGTAGAAAAGTTTTTATAAAAAATTTTTTGTACATAGAATAGATATGCTTAATCTTTTTATAATAACTTTACTCCGTGAGCATTCTTAAAGGCAGATCTATAAGTACATATCATCCAGTGCTCAGAAGGTTAAAAAAGGAAAGACCTTTTTTTTAATGTTTTATTGCCAATAGGATAATTTGAATATATATACATATATATATATATATATATATATATATATATGTATATATATATATATGTATATATATATATATATATATATATATATATATATATAAATATATATATGTATATATATACATATATACCATGGATATTTTATTTTACGAAGTTTAAAGTAGTCTTCAGATATTGCACATGTATGTAGGTATTGACACTTCGGTGCGAGTCGATATTTATTTGTTTCTACACAAATAAAATACACATTCTTTACCCTACATTAATACAAATAATTGTTAAGCTCGTTTTCTTATTCACATACATATATATATAAGGAATAATGCCTTTGAGGTCGTAAAGCAAAAATGCGCACAGTTGGAAGAAAGAGATTCTAAGTAAATGGTTTTGGTTATGGACGAAATGATCATAAGAAAAGAGTTAAGGTATAATCAGAGTTTAGATTTAATAGAGGAATTCGAAACAACAGGTTTTTTAAGAACTAAAGTATTGGTACTCATGCGTGTGTTTTTATGGTAAAAGCATTGTTTTATAACTGGAGTATATTATGAAATAATTCGCATGAGATTCGCTATTCAATTTTATAGCAGAACTGTCGCAGCTGCTACTGAAACAATATGCAGAAGTAGCCATTTAAACAGCTCAGTTTGTAGAAAAAATTGGTAAGATTTTCGATTGTCTTAATAGTGGTTACCTTTAGGGCGATAACTGCTACAGATCTGCAGTTCAAGTTAACAATGAACCTCACAAATTTATAAACAATTTTATAAAATATCTGGATGACGTTAAATTTGTTGACCAGAAAAAGCGTGTTTTTTTTAAAATGGTATGAAGCTCACTCTTAATTCAGTCCATTTACTGGTTAATGGCATTTTAAAAGAAGGGGGTGATTTATATTATGTCAAGACAAAATCTCATAATCAGGACAAGTTATAAAATAAATTTTCTGTACTGCCGCAAAAGAAAGGCAACAATAGCAACCCTTCCGTAGCCGGGTTAAATACTATTTTGGCAAAAGTTATGGTTGCTAAAATTGTTCAATCAAGTTTTTCCAGTAACTGTGAGCTTGAACAAAACGAGATAACTAAATTGATACTTATGATATATTTATGTTCACAAAAAAAATATATAAAAAAAATAAACATATATATATATATATATATATATATATATATACATATATATATTCCTCAAGTGTACATACTGAAATAGGCTCTAATGGAAGGGTTGGTAATGATTTTGACGACGATATATATAAAGATTACTTTTGAAAAGTTATTTTTAATAATTCTGAGAATATAAATTTTGAACTGGTTTCCATGAGATATTTCTTTGAGTATGTTGCATTTAAAATTAATCCAAATTTGCAATGTGAAAAATGCTGTAATGAGCTTAGGAACATGGATGAAATTTTAACCGCTCCAAGCGAGCTTTTTGTATTCTTTAAGAATTATCAGTCTCTGAGAGATCTTGGAAATTCAGCTGCTCTATCAGACAAACTAATGGATGCAAGTAAGAAACATATTTTAATATTTCACAATATCATTAAAACTGAACCGGAACGAAATGGTATAAAATAATTTATTATTGACTTGTGCAAACGCTTAACCCCAGGATGGTTAAGTGATGATTGTTTCCGCTATAAACAGCAATTATTGGACTTATAATTATTGGTCCTCCTTCGAAAGCACTGCTTTTGGGCTATAGAAAAAGGTACATAGTTCTAAGCAAGTGCAGATTTTTTCAAGTAAATAAAAATACAAAAGCAATTCTAAAAAAAGTAATAAAAAATAAATATAACAAAAAAATAATTAAATTTTTTTTCTATATAAATATTTTTAAAAAAGGTTTAAATATTTTTATTAAAATCTCCAACTCTCTTGATTTTACCAAAATAAATGTATCATTTTTTATGTTATACTTTACAAAAAACCCTAAATATTTTAGCTTTAATGCACAATAACGTAACACAATTTATAGAAAGGGTTATTGCGTGTGACCATTTTATATGAAAAAAAAACTAATTATTATGACTTTCCGTGAATTCCTTAATAACTTTTTTCTAATTCAAAATCAATTCTTATATTTTAACAAAACGAATGCATTAAAAATTTTTGATTTATCCTGAATTAATTTATATGTAATGGTGTTTTCTTTTCTGCACAAAATATGTCACCTTGATAAAAGGTGCATGCATAAAATATCTTGCCAACCCTTTAAAAATGCAATTTGTTATTTCACTAGAACAAAACTCAATTTGTGGAGAAATGTCAATAAATTTTAAATTTCATCCTCATCAGAAGAGGAGGATGAATCTAACAATTGACTAATTGCCATTTCTGCACATATAATTGATGCGGCAATATTAATATTTTTAACTTTTATTAAACGGTTTAGAATTGTTAAAAATTTTATTTTGTTTGTTTTCATAAACTATACAAACAGTAAAAATTGGTTGCCAGACTGCCAGTTTATCGACCCGAAGCTTTAACGATTTTATTTATATAAAGACTTTTTTGAGCGCAATTTCACAACTCCAAATCCTGTAAGATTTAATATCACTTAATGTAATGTTTTCTCATAGTTTTTATATAAAACAGTAAAGATATTAACTTTTAAAATTTAACTTTTAACATAGTAATTCTAGACGATTTCTTTTCAAATTCTTCTGGTAACACTATTAATAAACAAAAGTCAATTACTTTTCAGGGCATTATCAACACTGTCGATTTGTATGGGGCATAAAGTGCAATGCCTTTCACCATTATTGAGGGAGATATTTTTTGAATCAAACACTCTACCCTTTTATAGAGCAAAACATTTTTAAGAAACGAACACGAAATTACTCTTTTTACATGGAAATGTAGTATATTTTTGTAGAAAAGAAAACACCATAAGACAAAGTGAGTTCATTTAAAATAAAACAGGTCAATTCCTGAACGTTTCACAGATCCACTAAAAAGAATCATTCAATAACAGTTTCGCAGTCTATAAAGAATTTTGGCGCTAATTTTGTAATTTACTAATGCCAAACGAATCACCTGCGCCAATAAAATAAAATTTTTTGATACTTATTTTTTAATAAATAGTGTATATGTATATAAATATATATATATGTATATATATATATATATATATATATATATATATATGTATATATATATGTATACATATATATATATATATATATATATATATATATATATGTATACATATATATATATATATATATATATATATATATATATATTTTAATATTAATCAAGCTTATGGTCGTTTTTTATCAAATTATATTTGGTCTAATTTTTATTCGATATTTCATTAACAGCTTGTTAACATCTTCAGGAAATAAAAATTATTAATATTTTATAGAGAAATGGTTTTGAAACATGACATAAAAAAAAAAAAAAAAAACTATTCACAATATTTGTTTTTCAAATTCAATACCACATAAAATATTTTTTCAACATTAACAATTTATAGTATAAGAAACTTTTTCAACATTAACAAATTATAACGAAAATTTTTATAACAAATATATATATATATATATATATATATATACATATACACATATATATACATATATACATATACATATAAACACATATATATATATATATATATATACATACACATATGCATACACACATATATACATATATATATATATATATATATATATATGTATATATATATATATATGCGCACATATACACATAGATATACATATAAACACATATACACATACATATTAATACATACATACATACATATACACACGTACACACACATGCATATATATATATATATATATATATATATATATATACATACACATACATATACATATATATATACACATACATACATACATATGTACATATACATACATACATATGTACATATATATACACATATACATACATACACACATACATACACATACAAACATACATACATACATATACATACATACACATACATATACATACATAAATACATATATATATACATATACACATATATATATATACATACATACATACATACATATATACATATATACACATATATATACACATATATACACATACATACATATACATACATACATACATACACAAATTCATACATATACACATACACACACACATACACACATATATACATATATATACATACATACATACATACGTGCATACATACATAGATACATATACATACATATACACACACATACAAATACATGTACACATATAACTACATATACATCCACATACATATACATGTATATACACCTATATACACATAGGCAATAATTTTAACAATTAGTAATAATTAATATATAATAACAATAATACAATAAATTATCCCTAGCAAATAATAGTTAATATTAACAATTATATTATTTAAATCTGCAATTCTTACTAACTAAATGTCTATAATTCTGTGCTAATTTTTCTGTATCTATTTTAAAATTTATTCTGTGTGATGAAGGTACGTTTATTATTTCTAACATTTCTAACATTAATCGACGTTTGTAGTTATTTTCTGTATTTAATGTTGAAACATTTTCAAAATCTGGAAAATGATACGCCTTAGAACAATGGGAAGATAAAGCTGTTTTCTGTGAATTTATATCCCTATATTTTTTATCTGATTTTTGACCTGCTATCCTAGTCTTTAATTTATTCTTGGTCGTACCTATGTACACTTTATTACAATTCTCTATATCATTACCCTTGCATGGTATTTTATATACTAAATTTGATCTATCCCATTTTTCAATTTTATCTTTATTTTTACTAAATAGTCTGTTTAATGTATTGTGCGTTCTATGAGCTATTCTATATTTACCTGTATCGTAAATTTTAGATTTTTTCAACCTTTCTGATATTCCTGGTATGTATGTTAAAGATTTAAATAATTTTTGTTCTGTATTAATATTAGTATTTTCTGTTCTTCTATTTGTATATTGTGATATTAATTTATTTATAATATGATTAGGAAAATTGTTATTTTCTAATATATTTATAACCTTCTTTTTATTGTTATAGTGAAATTGTTTGTCACTTATATTTAGAACCCTTTTAATGTGTCTACTATGTTTTAAATAGTAATTAATCATTCTTCCCGAAGCAGTAGGTTTCTGGAACCAATCTATTATTAATTTATTACCTCTCCTAATAACTAAAGTATCTAAATAAGGAAGTCTCAAGTCCTTTTCCTTTTCAGCAGTAAATTGAATGTTCGAATTAAAATTATTCAATGCTGATAACATATTATCTATCTCCGATGTATGAATAATGCAAAATAAATCATCTACATATTTTGTCACTATTTTAGGTTTTATATTAAGTTTTTGAATTGATTTGTCTAATAATTCCTCCATTACTATATCTGCTATTATTGTAGATGCTGGTGATCCCATAGGAAGACCCCTTTGTTGCATATATATATTGCTATTATATATAAATTGCTATTATATATAACTTTTTTGATAAGATGCAGGAATGTTGGAATCACCCCAAACTTTATCAAGAACTCTACGAAGAATATCTTGAATGTTTTTAACAAGGATAGCTTACCAAGGATTCAAAAAACAATAGAAAAATATACTCAAGATTTACACAATAAAATGTTAAGGTTAGCGATAAAAGAAAAACATGTTATGTTGAAACATTTTCAAAAAGAGAGGGAACGAATTTTAAGGAAATTGGGTATATATTTTTCACTGGAGGAAATGGTTGAATTTTTATACTTTGAGGAACATTTAGCTGTTTTACAAAAGAAAAAGGTAAATATTACACATAAAAATAAATTTGATAATTAAAAAAAATTACAAGAGAAGGAATTAGATATAAAATTAAATGAAAAGTGGTTTAGAAACAAGACTAACACTGACATACCTAAGGACATTCAATGGATACTTTCACTTGGACAAAAGCACTCTTTACCTAGTAAAAAGTATGAAATTCCTATTTTAAAAGTCATATCAGAGGGAGAGGACTTAGTGCAGACTTTAAATAATAAGGAAGAACAAGAGATAGCAAGAAATAGATTAACTACGGTTATTGATAACCATTTAAATAAAATTCAATTAACAAATAGAGATAAGTTTATATTAGATAAAGCTAAGAAAGCTACTAATTTCTTAAGGGAAAATAAAGATATACTTATTGTAAATGCGGATAAGGGTAATGTAACTGTAGCCATTAGTAAACAGGATTATGATTTAAGAATCAATAGTATTTTAGGAGATATTACAAATTATAATTTAATTAATAGAGATCCAACAACCAAATACCAAAAAATCAATAATGATATGGTTGAAGAATTATTTAAGAAAGATATTATAACATCTAATGATAAGAATAGGCTAAAAACAAATGCTGCAGTTGCTCCTCGTATATATGGATTACCAAAAATTCATAAAGAAAATTTTCCATTACGACCTATATGTTCTTTTATTAATTCACCTTCATATGAACTATGCAGATATATTACAAATATTTTAAAAAATATTACTAAGGATTCTAAATATAATATCAAAAATTCAATAGAATTTGTGAATAAAATTAGGAGCCAACGTATATCTGATAATGAAAGCTTGATTTCTTTTCATGTAGTTTCCCTATTCCCAAGTGTACCTATTGATTTTGCAATTAATACAATTGAAAACAAATGGGAAATGATAGCAAGGTATACAAGGATTGACAAACATTTATTTTTCCGTATTTTAAAATTTTGTATAGAAGATAATAGGTATTATCAATATAATAGCAATATATATATGCAACAAAGGGGTCTTCCTATGGGATCACCAGCATCTCCAATAATAGCAGATATAGTAATGGAGGAATTATTAGACAAATCAATTCAAAAACTTAATATAAAACCTAAAATAGTGACAAAATATGTAGATGATTTATTTTGCATTATTCATACATCGGAGATAGATAATATGTTATCAGCATTGAATAATTTTAATTCGAACATTAAATTTACTGCTGAAAAGGAAAAGGACTTGAGACTTCCTTATTTAGATACTTTAGTTATTAGGAGAGGTAATAAATTAATAATAGATAGGTTCCAGAAACCTACTGCTTCGGGAAGAATGATTAATTAATATTCAAAACATAGTAGACACATTATTAGAAACACAGCTAAAAATTTTATAGAAAGGGTTCTAAATATAAGTGACAAACAA
>OY776277.1:54182813-54207813 GCA_963675445.1 Linnaemya vulpina
TTGTCATGCACTATCTTATATACATAAGATTTTCTTGCAGTAAATTCATGTTTGAACCGACCGTCTTTGTGTATTGAAGAATATGATATACGAACAATGCAAACAACATAACCAATACAACATTGATACACGAGTAGAGGTACAGGTTGTCTTTATTTGAATTTGTTCATCAAAAACAAAGTTAAAGGGAATACACATGAGATTTTTTAGTTAAAAAATGTGTAATAATTTCAGTAAATGTATATATATTTAGTTTAATCGTTGACCTGTTGTATTATAATAATATTCTTGTTTTATAGTTCGGCTATAGGCCAGGTTGGGTACAAAATAATTAATGATAAACATTAAAACTAATTTTTGATTATATCTAATAAATTTACAATTACATACATGTAAATTAAAAATTAAATAAAATTAGATTGAATTAACATATTTTCAATATGACGATCGTCTGTAGTCCTTAGCTGCGAAAACTTATTTGTTTATGTTGTTTCTTGTGTTTGTTTATCACACTTCTGTAAATTTGAGCGCATTTCGCTGTGTCTTGTTTATAGTTAAGTCTTTTCTCTGCAGGAACGTCAATTATGTGTAACATCTCTAAAGTAAATCTCCTGGAATAATGGTTTTCTTGTTGTAATATTTTTGCATTATCAAAATTTGGCACATGATTTTCCTTTGCACAGTGGGCCGCAAGTGCAGTTTTTTGCTCCATGGGTTAGTTTTTCATTCTTTTGTCTGATTTATGAGATGTTAGTCTAGTCTTCAGTTAATTTTTAGTTGTTCCTACGTATTTCTTATTGCATGTGCCTGAGCCGTCACCGTTGCAGTTAATACTATATATAACGTTGCATTTGTCCTTTTTCTTTAATTTAGGCTTAGTGTTACCATATAGCCTCTGCATATTATTATTCGTCTTAAATGCAAGTTGATATTTCTCAATGTCATATAGATCTGAGTTTTTTAACCTTTCAGAAAAACCTTTTATATATGTTAGTCCTTTATAATACTTTGTATTAGTCTCTCCTCTTATTTTTGTGTCACTCTTCTTATATATTAATTTGTTTATAATTGTTTTCGAAAAATCGTTCACGTCTAAGCTTTCTTTTATTTTCCGTAAATTTTCCTCATGATACCTATCGTCACTAATGGTGAGTACTCGTCTGATGAAATTATTTGCTGCGTTTATTATAATTTTTCTGGGATGTTTGGAATGGAAATTAATCAGACGACCGGATGCAGTGGGTTTTTGATACTAGGTGACTGTCATCATATTTTGGTGTCTACTAACAATTGCATCTAAATATGGTAATTTACTATCTGTTTCCGTTTCCACCGTAAATTGTATTTGTGGGTTAAACGCATTTAAAACATTTAGAACTTCATCTGCCGTATCTCTATTTATGATAGCAAATATGTCATCTACGTATTTTGTTAATAATCTGGGTTTTATTTTTAATTTTGTAAGGGATTCATCCAGTAACTCCTCCATAACAATATCAGAAACAACTGGTGGTACAGGTGACCCCATCGGCATTCCCTTACATTGTCCGTAAATTCGTTCTTCATATTTAAAATAACGGCTGTCTTTGATGCAAAACCTTAGTAACTCCATGAAAAGGTATTTTGGTATTTTTGTGTGTTGTTGTAATATGTCCCACTTGTTTTCTATTATTTGTAGTGCTAAATTTATAGGTATGCTCGGAAATAGCGATACTACGTTATATGATACCATAATTTCAATATTGTCTAATCTCTTATTATTTACCTTTGATTTAAATTCCACTGCGTCTCTTACATTGTAAGCTGAGTTTCTGGTTAAATTTTTTAAAATATGAACTAAACATTTGCAAAGTTCATATCATGGTGCATTTTGTGACGAACAAATTGGTCTTAAAGGCATTCCTATTTTGTGTACTTTCGTTAACCCACATATTCTGGGTGCTATAGACGTACTTGTTTTTAATATATTTTTCTCCGTAGATGTTATGATATTTAAATTATATAATTTGTCTACTAAAGTTTTATTTTTTGTCTGTAATGTTGATGTTGGATCTCTTTTTAGACGTCTATAAGTACACATGTCATTTAAAATTCGAGTCATTTTTTCTTTATAATAATTTTTTGTCATTAGTACAGTTTTGTTTCCTTTGTCAGAATTTAATATTAACAAATCTTCATTTTCCTTTAAAAATTGACGCGTCCGACCCACTGTATTCAATACATATTTATCTCTTTGGTTTGCTTTTATTCTGTTCAAATGATCGTCTATAAGCGATGTTAATTTAATTCTACCATTCTCTTGTTTTTCTCTGTCGCTTATTGTTTGTATGCAATCCTCTCCCTCAGCTACGCATTTAAAAAGCGGGAATGTACTCTTTGTACTTGCATGTGCAAACTTGGGACCTAAAGAGAGTAGCCACTGTATATTTGTTGGTACTTGTTTTTCTGTGTTGTTGTTAAACCATTCGTTCTGTTTTGCTATATTTAGTTTTGAAAAAGCTTTATTTTTCAAAATATTAAATTTATTTATGTGGATAGCTTTTTGTGTCCTATTTAGCTTATCATATAACATATTTTCACTTTCAAAGCATAATGTCCTGTCCTCTTCGTCCAATAGGGAATCAAGTTTCACAGTTAAGATGTTTTTCTGTTTCTTATGTATATTAAGCAATTGGTGTTTTTGTTGTATTAATAAATTTAATAATTTTATATGAAAGTTGTAGATAATTTTAACTAATATTCTATGTACGTTTGGATGTATTTTATTATTTACCATGTATATTGTGTAAACATTTTTAGTGATGTTTATAAAATTTGGTATAATACCTGAATGTTTGCATTTTAACAAGAAAGATGTCGATGATTTTAGTTTTGCTAACGTTTTGTTGTTTTTGGTGTACTTTCTTACAGTGTTGATGGTGTTTTTGTTATACTTTATTTTTATTTTACGATATAAAGTCACGTTGATGATATTCGGTGTGCCTTCCGTGTTGATTGTATATATAATAAATGAACTATTTGACATACTGCAATATATACATGCAACAAAGGGGTCTTCCTATGGGATCACCAGCATCTCCAATAATAGCAGATATAGTAATGGAGGAATTATTAGACAAATCAATTCAAAACCTAAAATAGTGACAAAATATGTAGATGATTTATTTTGCATTATTCATACATCGGAGATAGATTATATGTTATCAGCACTGAATAATTTTAATTCGAACATTAAGTTTACTGCTGAAAAGGAAAAGGACTTGAGACTTCCTTATTTAGATACTTTAGTTATTAGGAGAGGTAATAAATTAATAACAGATTGGTTCCAGAAACCTACTGCTTCGGGAAGAATGATTAATTACTATTCAAAACATAGTAGACACATTATTATAAACACAGCTAAAAATTTTATAGAAAGGGTTCTAAATATAAGTGACAAACAATTTCACTATAACAATAAAAAGAAGGTTATAAATATATTAGAAAATAACAATTTTCCTAATCATATTATAAATAAATTAATATCACAATATAGAAATAGAAGAACAGAAAATACTAATATTAATACAGAATAAAAATTATTTAAATCTTTAACATACATACCAGGAATATCAGAAAGGTTGACAAAATCTAAAATTTACGATACAGGTAAATATAGAATAGCTCATAGAACGCACAATACATTAAACAGACTATTTAGTAAAAATAAAGATAAAATTGAAAAATGGGATAGATCAAATTTAGTATATAAAATACCATGCAAGGGTAATGATATAGAGAATTGTAATAAAGTGTACATAGGTACGACCAAGAATAAATTAAAGACTAGGATAGCAGGTCACAAATCAGATCAAAAATATAGGGATATAAATTCACAGAAAACAGCTTTATCTTCCCATTGTTCTAAAGCATATCATTTTCCAGATTTTGAAAATGTTTCAATATTAAATACAGAAAATAACTACAAACGTCGATTAATGTTAGAAATGTTAGAAATAATAAACGTACCTTCATCACACAGAATAAATTTTAAAATAGATACAGAAAAATTAGCACAGAATTATAGACATTTAGTTAGTAAGAATTGCAGATTTACATAATATAATTGTTAATACTAACTATTATTTGCTAGGGATAATTTATTGTATTATTGTTATTATATATTAATTTATACTAATTGTTAAAATTATTGCCTATGTGTATATAGGTGTATATACATGTATATGTGTGTGGATGTATATGTAGTTATGTGTGTACATGTATTTGTATGTGTGTGTATATGTATGTATGTATGTATATATATGTATATAAGTGTGTATATATGTATCTATGTGTATATGAGTGTATTTATGTATATATGTATGTATGTATATGTATGTATATATATATATATGTGTATATTTGTATATATATATATATATATATATATATATATATATATATATGTATATGTGTATATATGTGTATATGTATATGTGTGTATATATGTATGTTGTAACGACACGTTTCCGCTGGGTGCAGGGGTAGAGCTCAGCGGCGTCCAGGGTTGTTGAATATATCAAAAAATATAACAACACAACGAGTGTAGTTAACAGAAATCTTTATTCTAATTATATTATCTTCGCCAGAAAATGTGAAACAGTTCTTGGGCGGCAGAGGATTTAACTCGCGAGTGAATTAAAATTCGCTTGGAGACGATCCACTTGGTTATGCACCAGCACGGAGACGCTCCTGTTAGGCACGTAATCCTTGTGGACGCTCCCCGACTCTAATACGATTCGCGCGAATGGAATGGAGTCGCTAGCTATGGGTGAGTAATGAACAACGCTTCCAGTAAGGAGACGCTCCGGTTAGGAAACGGTTCACCAATAACCCACTTCTAGGCTCAACAAACGAAGGCTTAGGCAGATAACACAATGACCAATATCATAACCAGTACGGAGACGCTCCTATTAGGTTACTTCAATGGCCTGGTTATTACCTTACCACAACGCGACCGAACCGACTTAAATAGAGTCACTATTTATGGGTGAGTAATGAACGTTTCTAGTAAGGAGACGCTCCGGTTAAGAAACGATTCACCAATAACCCACACTTAGGCTCAACAAAAAGGATTAATCTAAATAATTCTACTTAAAGGAACGAAAGAAGCGACTTACCTCTGAAATGATTTCCCAAGAACTGATCCCGATTTCATTCTGTTGTGCCCTTTTATAGTCGTGACACAACAAAATGTTCCCTAACTGTCGTCTTATAATTTTACATAGCATTGCATACGAGCTAACATTTCATTGGCCAATACTTGCTTATTATCATACATTCTTTACGCAGCAGAATTTTCTGTAATTGCGTCGTTACTTATATTCAATACTGCTTTGGTCCACAACTTAATTATGATCATAAATTCCTTTCCTACGCTGCAGAATGTTTTCTTATTAATTTACCAGCAATAAAACTTGTTATTCTACTCTATCACTATGCTACTGTATCGTTTCATACATTTGTATGTATGTACGTCTGTACACACACTCAACGCAGGCATTCATTGCTGCGATTGCTTTGTAAAGTCACAATGTGTGCATATGTCTACAGGCAAATGAATGATTATTAGTATACACAACCAAGCGACAGAAAAATAATGTTGGTTTTTTTTTTCTTAGCTCAACTTGTGTGCCCGTTATACACATTGTGTGTGTAGGTATGTATGCCTGTACATGCACAAAATATTTAAAGCAACCACAGTGATGTGCCGACGGTTGATTGTATGTTGTTTTTTCTTTATGACCGATGAGCAGAACCAATCCGTCATGCGCACAATGGGACGCAGACTAATTTGGTTGCGTGGTCAATGATATAATAATTTGTACAGTTTATTTAATTCAGGATAAATTAATTATTTCAATATATACTCCACTTATTTCAATATATATACTATACTTATGCTATTTGTTAACTTAAAGCTATCGTGTTGTCGACTAGGTCGTCAAGATGTGATCAAAAATGAGCCATGCGACTTTTGGCCGTCACATGGCCTCCCTCTTCTCCGGTGCCGGTGGATATCTAGCTCATGCGCCACACTCGTACTACCCCGCTGACTTGCGGTCGCCAGCGCCGGCGTCGCAAATTATAGTGATACTGTTGTCTCTTGGAGGCTTTACTCAGATTCGAACGGACTAGGGTGAAGATCTCCTGTAGCTCTTTAGCGCGTTCAGTTGGTGTTACTGCACGTGCTCCCGTTCCGACCGTCACCTGATCATAGACAGTGCCAGGTAGTCTGGGCTCTCGTCCTTGTGTCAGGTAGGCCGGTGAGTACCCTGTTGAATCCGATACTGCGGTGTTTATTGCCAACATAATTTCTGGGAGAAACTCATCCCAGCGATTGTGGTTCGATCCGGAGAATTGGGCTATCATCTGTTTGATAGTACGGTTGGCACGCTCGGTCGGATTTTCCTGCGGTGTGTATGGCGCGGTGAATTGTTGTTTCACCCCGAGATCGCCCAAATATTTTCTTAGCACTGCTGATGAAAACTGGCTGCCATTGTCGGTGAGGAATAATTTCTGAACCCCATAACGGGTCAGGATGCGTTCTCTGAATGCCTTCTTTACCACATCACTAGTGGCTTTTCTGGCTGGGATAAGCTCACACCATTTGGAGAAATTATCGAAGAATACTAACAGCACGGTGTTCCCATGCCGGGTTCGAGGTAATGGCCCCACAAAGTCAGCACACAACGGTGGCCCACGGCTCATCTGGTACTCTAGTTAACATCTGACCTGCTGGTTTTTGTTGAGCGACTTTATACCGCTGGCAAACCTCACAACTACGGACATCGCGGGTGATGTCTCTTACCATCTTTGGCCAATAGTATCTGCTGGTGATGCGGTGAATGGTTTTTCTGATACCCAGATGGCCTCCAGCTGGTTGATCATGAGCCTCCACCATAACCTGCTGACGGAGGGGTGTTCCCAAACATAACTTCCACGGAGTGCTATCTTCGTTGGCAGTTTCCCGGAAGAAATGGCGGTAAAGTTGGCTGTTGATGATAGCGTACTCAGGAAATTTTTCGGGAGATTTTTCCACCTCTTCCTGTAAGCCATGCAGCCATGCACTATTGGTTGCTGGTGTTGTTACCTGGGCTAACTTGGCCGCTTCCACTGGTTGTCGTGACAAAGCGTCAGCCACTACGTTGTCTTTGCCTTTTCTATAGGTGACCGTGAAATTGTGCTGCTGTAACTCTAAGGCCCATCGTGCCAGCCTACCAGTAGGGTTGTCTATCCCATTAAGCCACTTCAGCGACAAATGGTCGGTGATCACCTCGAATACATACCCCTCTAAGTATGGTCGCATCTTACGTATTCCCCAGAGGATAGCCAGGCACTCCTTTTCTGTGGTCGAGTAGTTTTTCTCTGCCTTGTTGAGATGGCGGCTGGCATACGCGATAACGTGCTCTTGCCCTTCACTCTGTTGCGTCAGGACTGCCCCTAAACCACAGTCGCTAGCATCTGTTTGCAGTGTGAACGGTTGGGTGAAATCTGGGCAAGCTAGGACCGGTGCCTCGGTGAGTTTGGCTTTCAGCACCTCAAATGCCCTCTGTTGTTCGCTGCCCCATTTCCAATGACGTCCCTTCTTTAACAGTGTGGTAAGTGGTTGAGTCAGGGTGGCAAATTCAGGCACAAAACGGCGATACCACGACGTTACACCAAGGAACCGCCGCACTTCTCGTACGTCTACTGGAGGCTTCATCTCAGTAATCGCTGCTACCTTATCGGGGTCGGTCTTGATACCTTCTTTGGTGACAATATGGCCTATTTATTTTGTTTCGGCGGCGAAGAACTCACATTTGTCGGGGTTGATGCGTAGGTTAGCTGCACGTAGCCTTTTAAAAACTTCCTTCAAATTTTTCAGGTGTTCTTCGACGGTGGTACCAATGACAATGATGTCGTCTAAGTATGCAAACGCGTACGGTTCTAGCGCCGGTCCAATGACTTGGTCTAATGCTCGTTGAAAAGTGGCGGGTGCCGAGTGCAACCCGAAGGGCATGACCCGCCATTGGTAGAGGCCTCTTCCGGCCACGGCGAATGCTGTGTACTGCTTGCTATCTTCGTGCATCGGTATCTGCCAATAACCGTCTTTCAGGTCCAGGCTGCTGATGTACCTAGCATTCCGTAATCGGTCCAGGATGGTGTCAATTCTGGGTAATGGATACGCATCTGGTATGGATCTAGCATTCAACTGCCGGAAATCCATGCATGTGCGCCATGTGCAGTTCTTCTTCTTGACCAGTGTAATTGGGAAGCTGTAAGGGCTGTGCGATGGTTCAATGCAACCTTGCTGGATGAGCTTGTTGACTTCTGGGTCAATGATTGCCTGCATGGCAGGATTGCAGGGTGCATACCTGATCTTAATCGGTCGATCGTCCCTCATTGTTATCTTATGGCTGGCTACATTCGCCAGTCCCTTGATGAGTTGAAACTTTTCTAGTTCGTCCTTCAAAAAGTGGGGGACGCGTTCATCCAGGTTGCTTAAGCGTACATACGTACCGGGGGTTGCAGCTGTCGATGGTTTTGAATCATCGCTTACCTGCGCACACCGATCTGGGGCATCTGTCGTCAGGGCTTGTGTACTGCGGCTATGGACGGTCAGACCTGCACAGCTTATACGTGTGTCGAATGCCCGAAAAAAATCGAGACCCAGTATGATGTCTTCGGTGGCCTTTTCCATTACTAGGAATTCAACGTTAGCCGTTGTAACCTTGGTCATCAGCGCCCTACGGATGGCAGCCTTGGAGCCATCTGCTAGAATCACGTCTACATCTGCATGGGTGTAGACGGGCCGTCGAATAAGCTGTCGCACCAGATGTGGCTGACTGAAACTGCGGGTGGCCCCAGTATCTACTGTTGCTTTGGCTAACTTCTGCTCAATGAGGATGCTTGCTTTTATTTTACTTTCTTCCCACTCCAGTCGCGTTTGGTTGTCTGGCACGGTTTCCATCACCCTTTTTTGACGCTTGCGATGGGCACGCTTCCGGGAGGTAGATTTTTCTACCATCAACCGGTGGTGCTCTCCTCTACCCGGATTCGCTGTGGTAGGGATACCCTCGAGTTCGTCTGCAAGGTCAATTAGTTCATCTAGGGTAGTGAAATCGCGACGGCGGATGTACCACTGGTAATCAGGCAGCGCGTTTCGGAAGATTCGTTCCAACTTCTGCTCCGGAGTGAGGTCTGCATGTCGCATCAGGCTCTGCAGTGCCAGGACGTAATCCTTAAAAGACTCCCGCGTGCGCTGAGTACGTTTTCTGATCTCGTCTTCCAGTTTTTCAAAGTATCTGGCAGGCAGGAAAAATTTGTAGAAGTCCGCTTTAAATGCGTGCCAGTGGGTCCAGTTCTTGTTGTTGTTGCGGTACCACACCAAGGCTTTTTCTCTGAAGCACTCTGCCAGAACCTTTAGGACCTCGTTAGAGTCAATCTGGTACATACCTGTCAGCTTCTCTATTCGTTCCACAAAGCCGACTGGATCCTTCCCTCCATCGTACTTTACTCCCCACTTGCGCACAACCTCTATCGTCATCACCCGACTGTTGATGTCACGTTCGGGAGAGTTGGCGTATTTTTCGCTGCAATGTGATGAGGGTGCTGGGATGTAGTGTGCCGGTACCTGGAGATTCGGATGTGGAGATGGATTGTCTGCCTCGTGTCGCTGTTGCAGTTGCCATAGGCGCGCAGTTGTGGCTTCATCTTGCACGCAGTTGATGAACTTGGTGAGCCGCTTTCTCAGATCTTCCACAGTCCCACTTGCTGTCAGTTTAAATTCTGTCAAGTAGTTTATGAGCTCCTCTTTTTTGAGGGTGTATACCCATGATGTCCTTATGTTGGTTACTTCACCGGTTTTATGTTGGGTTTCTTCCATCATCTTCTTTTTTTTTTTATTATAATGTTTTTTACAATTTCTTCTCTCTCTCTCTCTGAGATGTTATTTAGAGTTTTTGTTGTTTAGACTTTAAAAAGTCCCTGCTCGAGCGCCACTGTAACGACACGTTTCCGCTGGGTGCTGGGGTAGAGCTCAGCGGCGTCCAGGGTTGTTGAATATATCAAAAAATATAACAACACAACGAGTGTAGTTAACAGAAATCTTTATTCTAATTATATTATCTTCGCCAGAAAATGTGAAACAGTTCTTGGGCGGCAGAGGATTTAACTCGCGAGTGAATTAAAATTCGCTTGGAGACGATCCACTTGGTTATGCACCAGCACGGAGACGCTCCAGTTAGGCACATAATCCTTATGGACGCTCCCCGACTCTAATACGATTCGCACGAATGGAATGGAGTCGCTAGCTATGGGTGAGTAATGAACAACGCTTCCAGTAAGTAGACGCTCCGGTTAGGAAACGGTTCACCAATAAACCACTTCTAGGCTCAACAAACGAAGGCTTAGGCAGATAACACAATGACCAATATCATAACCAGTACGGAGACGCTCCTATTAGGTTACTTCAATGGCCTGGTTATTACCTTACCACAACGCGACCGAACCGACTTAAATAGAGTCACTATTTATGGGTGAGTAATGAACGTTTCTAGTAAGGAGACGCTCCGGTTAAGAAACGATTCACCAATAACCCACTCTTAGGCTCAACAAAAAGGATTAATCTAAATAATTCTACTTAAAGGAACGAAAGAAGCGACTTACCTCTGAAATGATTTCCCAAGAACTGATCCCGATTTCATTCTGTTGTGCCCTTTTATAGTCGTGACACAACAAAATGTTCCCTAACTGTCGTCTTATAATTTTACATAGCATTGCATACGAGCTAACATTTCATTGGCCAATACTTGCTTATTATCATACATTCTTTACGCAGCAGAATTTTCTGTAATTGCGTCGTTACTTATATTCAATACTGCTTTGGTCCACAACTTAATTATGATCATAAATTCCTTTCCTACGCTGCAGAATGTTTTCTTATTAATTTACCAGCAATAAAACTTGTTATTCTACTCTATCACTATGCTACTGTATCGTTTCATACATTTGTATGTATGTACGTCTGTACACACACTCAACGCAGGCATTCATTGCTGTGATTGCTTTGTACAGTCACAATGTGTGCATATGTCTACAGGCAAATGAATGATTATTAGTATACACAACCAAGCGACAGAAAAATAATGTTGGTTTTTTTTTTCTTAGCTCAACTTGTGTGCCCGTTATACACATTGTGTGTGTAGGTATGTATGCCTGTACATGCACAAAATATTTAAAGCAACCACAGTGATGTGCCGACGGTTGATTGTATGATGTTTTTTTCTTTATGACCGATGAGCAGAACCAAACCGTCATGCGCACAATGGGACGCAGACTAATTTGGTTGCGTGGTCAATGATATAATAATTTGTACAGTTTATTTAATTCAGGATAAATTAATTATTTCAATATATACTCCACTTATTTCAATATATATACTATACTTATGCTATTTGTTAACTTAAAGCTATCGTGTTGTCGACTAGGTCGTCAAGATGTGATCAAAAACGAGCCATGCGACTTTTGGCCGTCACAATGTATATATATATGTATATATATATGTGTGTATATATATATATGTATATATATATATATATATGTATATATATATATATATATATATATATATATATATATATATGTATTTATGTATGTATAAGTATGTGTTGTATGTATATGTATGTATGTATGTGTGTATGTGTATGTATGTGTGTATGTATGTATATGTGTATATATATGTACATGTGTATATATGTATATGTAGATGTGTATGTATGTATGTGTATATATATATGTATATGTATGTGTATATATATATATATATATATATATATATATATATGTATGTGTTTGTGTACGTGTGTATATGTATGTATGTATGTATGTATATGTATGTGTATATGTGTTTATATGTATATCTATGTGTATATGTGCGCATATATATATATATATATATATATATATATATATATATATATGTATATATGTGTGTATGTATATGTATGTATATGTGTATGTATATATATATATGTGTTTATATGTATATGTATATATGTATATATATGTGTGTATGTATATATATATATATATATATATTTGTTATAAAAATGTTCGTTATAATTTGTTAATGTTGAAAAAGTTTGTTTTACTATAAATTGTTAATGTTGAAAAAATATTTTATGTGGTATTGAATTTGAAAAACAAATATTGTGAATAGTTTTTTTTTTTTTTTATGTCATGTTTCAAAACCATTTGTCTATAAAATATTAATAATTTTTATTTCCTGAAGATGTTAACAAGCTGTTAACGAAATATCGAATAAAAATTAGACCAAATATAATTTGATAAAAAACGACCATAAGCTTGATTCATATTACTATATATATATATATATATATATATATATATATATATACATATATATACACACATATATATATATATATACATATATATGTATGTATATATATAAATATGTATGTATGTATATATAAATAAAAAATGTATACAAAAAATTTTTATGTGATATCTATGTCACCATCGATCGCATCGGTGCTGATAGATAGATTTTCGTTTATCCAACGACGACACATATATTATAATAATAAAAAAATATAGAATAAAATATATAGAATATATATAGAAAAAAATAATATAGAATAAAAAAATTTTAATCAAACCCAATTTTATGTGCAGCGGCGGAAGTATTATATTTTCACGGTTCTCTATTAGTGGTTTGCGCTGAACATTCGCTTCTCCAACTACAGGTTTCGTTCGTACCGGCCATTTTTTTTTTATATAATGCTGATCATCAGCGCGGCTATTCCAAAGGCACAGAAAACAGCAATGTCGCGTATAGCCTCCTTGGAGTCCACACAGAATGGCCACAACTTTAAGGTCGGCGCATATTTTCCAATTGTATTTCCTATACTCTATGCATTTCAGCAAAATGTCCATAGTTTCATAGTTCTCCTTTGAATGAACCGCATGAGCAATAGGAACAGATGGCTTTTCATTCCCATTATGTAAGAGAACTGCCTTCAAGCTCTCTTTGTTGCTGTCAATAAACAACCTCCATTCGTTGGGGTTGTGAATTTGGTGAAGCTCTTGGAACAAGCCTGAAATGTCGCTGCAAAAACATATTTGGTCTTTCTTTGTATAAAATTTTGCATACTCCTTGTGACGGTTTCTGTACGCTGATACTTTCACTTCTGAAGCCGCAAATCCACACTGTATCATCCGAGACGCAAAAAGTTCGGATTTCTCCTTAGTGAGACCAAAATCGCGCACCCAATCGTTTAGTTCGGCCTGTGACAGTAATTTTCGCTTTGCACCCGGCTCAAATTCGCTTGCATTTGACTCGGACTCTTCTTCTGACGATTCTGCTTTTTGAAGAGATTTACCAGGGCACACTGGATATGGCACATCATGCGAATGTGGTACTGGAAGCGCAAACGATCCCACTTGAGCGTAGTTCCATTTAAAAAATCTTCCTACCCCACTGTTTGTGGTAAGGCAAAAATAACAGTCTGTGGAATGGCATAGCGGCTTTTTCCACAAAATTGGTGTATCGAATTTCATATGGCGGCTAAAATTAAAATAAATTACTATATTCGCTATGTATAATGTGTTTAAATAAAAATTCTTACCTTCCGCCAGCTGCCCAGTTGGTTAAGATTATATAGCAAAGATCACACAGCGACTTAGGTGTCCATGGTTCTGTGATATTTGGTGAAATACCAAAATAATTCAAATAGTGCAATTGTACTGCTGGAGTAAACTTGTGTGCGTGATTTTTTTTTATAAACTGGCCACAAACATTGCAGAAATTGTCTGGATCGTTCAAACACTCGAACACACGTAGTCTTTTACTCATTGTCTTCCTTGCGTTTTCTAAATATTAACTTCTTTACACTTTCACAGACAGTTTTGAAATGCAATTGATAACCGTGTCTCCTTATGTTTAAATATGTATGAGCATGTAGTGCTGTAAATAAATTAAAAAATAATATACGAAGACTAATTTGTTTATTTTAAATTAAGTTCAAATGTATTTATTCGTTTGCGTTGGGTAGGTAAGCTGTGCAAATAATGAAAATCAAAAAATCGTGAAATAGCGGAATTTCGGTCGTTTACCAAAAAAATAATAAGTCGGCCATTTCTCATCAGATTTTGTTAAATAAGGGCTTATTTTCTTTGGAAAAGTGTCAGCTATACGTAAAAAAATTAAAATCGCTGTTAAAATCGCGTTTAATATTTTATATGAATTTTTATATGAATTTTTCAGCCACATTTTTACTAAAAAAACCCAGTTTTTTAACCTTTTTAAGCCGCCAACATCAAAACTACTAACCCGATTTGAAAATTTTCTGAGAATAAGTTGTAGACGGCTCAATTGTCTTTAATTTGAGTAGTAGTAGGATATAATAGGTCAAAGAAGACTAAAGATATGCTCAAAATAGTAAGTGTAACTTTAAAAATTAAAAAAAAAAATTAAAAAATTTGTATCTCGCAAACCAATCGACAGAAAAATTTTTAAAATTCATTTTCGTGTTCAGTAGGTCCAAATCCATGAGAAAAAGTATGCTAGAACCAAATAACAAAATGGCTGTTGCCTAGTGTTATTTACCCTACATTAATTTACGCTGTACTTTTTTCGCTTCGGACATGGATCTATTCAATGCCACATAAAACTACATGAACAACAACAATTTTCTGCAACAAATAATAACACATTCCGCCTCACAAGTTTCATTTTTGATTGCTCTAGGCAAACCAACAAATTTTTTTTTTATTCGAACAAATAACTACACAAGGCAAGATGGAATATGTTTGACGAATATGTTCCATGCGGGTCGTAATATTGGTACCCGCATATAAATTTTTTCGTGCTTGTCATGCACTATCTTATATACATAAGATTTTCTTGCAGTAAATTCATGTTTGAACCGACCGTCTTTGTGGATTGAAGAATATGACATACGAACAATGCAAACAACATAACCAATACTACATTGATACACGAGTAGAGGTACAGGTTGTCTTTATTTGAATTTGTTCATCCAAAACAAAGTTAAAGGGAATACACATCGACAAATGCACTGTGGCTTATGAGATTTTTTAGTTAAAAAAAGTGTAATAATTTCAGTAAATGTATATATATTTAGTTTAATCGTTGACCTGTTGTATTATAATAATATTCTTGTTTTATCGTTCGGCTATATGCCAGGTTGGGTACAAAATAATTAATGATAAACATTAAAACTAATTTTTGATTATATCTAACAAATTTACAATTACATACATGTAAATTAAAAATTAAATAAAATTAGATTGAATTAACATATTTTCAATATGACGATCGTCTGTAGTCCTTAGCTGCGAAAACTGATTTGTTTATGTTGTTTCTTGTGTTTGTTTATCACACTTCTGTAAATTTGAGCGCATTTCTCTGTGTCTTGTTTATAGTTAAGTCTTTTCTCTGCAGGAACGTCAATTATGTGTAACATCTCTAAAGTAAATCTCCTGGAATAATGGTTTTCTTGTTGTAATATTTTTGCATTATCAAAATTTGGCACATGATTTTCCTTTGCACAGTGGGCCGCAAGTGCAGTTTTTTGCTCCATGGGTTAGTTTTTCATTCTTTTGTCTGATTTTTGAGATGTTAGTCTAGTCTTCAGTTAATTTTTAGTTGTTCCTACGTATTTCTTATTGCATGTGCCTGAGCCGTCACCGTTGCAGTTAATACTATATATAACGTTGCATATGTCCTTTTTCTTTAATTTAGTCTTAGTGTTACTATATAGCCTCTGCATATTATTATTCGTCTTAAATGCAAGTTGATATTTCTCAATGTCATATAGATCTGAGTTTTTTAACCTTTCAGAAAAACCTTTTATATATGTTAGTCCTTTTTAATACTTTGTATTAGTCTCTCCTCTTATTTTTGTGTCACTCTTTTTATATATTAATTTGTTTATAATTGTTTTCGAAAAATCGTTCACGTCTAAGCTTTCTTTTATTTTCCGTAAATTTTCCTCATGATACCTATCGTCACTAATGGTGAGTACTCGTCTGATGAAATTATTTGCTGCGTTTATTATAATTTTTCTGGGATGTTTGGAATGGAAATTAATCAGACGACCGGATGCAGTGGGTTTTTGATACTAGGTGACTGTCATCATATTTTGGTGTCTACTAACAATTGCATCTAAATATGGTAATTTACTATCTGTTTCCGTTTCCACCGTAAATTGTATTTGTGGGTTAAACGCATTTAAAACATTTAGAACTTCATCTGCCGTATCTCTATTTATGATAGCAAATAAGTCATCTACGTATTTTGTTAATAATCTGGGTTTTATTTTTAATTTTGTAAGGGATTCATCCAGTAACTCCTCCATAACAATATCAGAAACAACTGGTGGTACAGGTGACCCCATCGGCATTCCCTTACATTGTCCGTAAATTCGTTCTTCATATTTAAAATAACGGCTGTCTTTGATGCAAAACCTTAGTAACTCCATAAAAAGGTATTTTGGTATTTTTGTGTGTTGTTGTAATATGTCCCACTTGTTTTCTATTATTTGTAGTGCTAAATTTATAGGTATGCTCGGAAATAGCGATACTACGTTATATGATACCATAATTTCAATATTGTCTAATCTCTTATTATTTACCTTTGATTTAAATTCCACTGCGTCTCTTACATTGTAAGCTGAGTTTCTGGTTAAATTTTTTAAAATATGAACTAAACATTTGCAAAGTTCATATCATGGTGCATTTTGTGACGAACAAATTGGTCTTAAAGGCATTCCTATTTTGTGTACTTTCGGTAACCCACATATTCTGGGTGCTATAGACGTACTTGTTTTTAATATATTTTTCTCCGTAGATGTTATGATATTTAAATTATATAATTTGTCTACTAAAGTATTATTTTTTGTCTGTAATGTTGATGTTGGATCTCTTTTTAGACGTCTATAAGTACACATGTCATTTAAAATTCGAGTCATTTTTTCTTTATAATAATTTTTTGTCATTAGTACAGTTTTGTTTCCTTTGTCAGAATTTAATATTAACAAATCTTCATTTTCCTTTAAAAATTGACGCGTCCGACCCACTGTATTCAATATATATTTATCTCTTTGGTTTGCTTTTATTCTGTTCAAATGATCGTCTATAAGCGATGTTAATTTAATTCTACCATTCTCTTGTTTTTCTCTGTCGCTTATTGTTTGTATGCAATCCTCTCCCTCAGCTACGCATTTAAAAAGCGGGAATGTACTCTTTGTACTTGCATGTGCAAACTTGGGACCTAAAGAGAGTAGCCACTGTATATTTGTTGGTACTTGTTTTTCTGTGTTGTTGCTAAACCATTCGTTCTGTTTTGTTATATTTAGTTTTGAAAAAGCTTTATTTTTCAAAATATTAAATTTATTTATGTGTATAGCTTTTTGTGTCCTATTTAGCTTATCATATAACATATTTTCACTTTCAAAGCATAATGTCCTGTCCTCTTCGTCCAATAGGGAATCAAGTTTCGCAGTTAAGATGTTTTTCTGTTTCTTATGTATATTAAGCAATTGGTGTTTTTGTTGTATTAATAAATTTAATAATTTTATATGAAAGTTTTAGATAATTTTAACTAATATTCTATGTACGTTTGGATGTATTTTATTATTTACCATGTATATTGTGTAAACATTTTTAGTGATGTTTATAAAATTTGGTATAATACCTGAATGTTTGCATTTTAACAAGAAAGATGTCGATGATTTTAGTTTTAATGTTTATCATTAATTATTTATGTATATGTATACAGAAAATTTTTATGTGATATGTATGTCACCATCGATCGCATCGGTGCTGATAGATACATTTTCGTTTATCCAACGACGACACATATATTATTTACCCTACATTAATTTACGCTGTACTTTTTTTCGCTTCGGACATGGATCTATTCAATGCCACATAAAACTACATGAACAACAACAATTTTCTGCAACAAATAATAACACATTCCGCCTCACAAGTTTCATTTTTTATTGCTCTAGGCAAACCAACAAATTTTTTTTTATTCGAACAAATAACTACACAAGGCAAGATGGAATATGTTTGACGAATATGTTCCATGCGGGTCGTAATATTGGTACCCGCATATAAATTTTTTCGTGCTTGCCATGCACTATCTTATATACATAAGATTTTCTTGCAGTAAATTCATGTTTGAACCGACCGTCTTTGTGGATTGAAGAATATTATATACGAACAATGCAAACAACATAACCAATACAACATTGATACACGAGTAGAGGTACAGGTTGTCTTTATTTGAATTTGTTCATCCAAAACAAAGTTAAAGGGAATACACATCGACAAATGCACTGTGGCTTATGAGATTTTTTAGTTAAAAAAAGTGTAATAATTTCAGTAAATGTATATATATTTAGTTTAATCGTTGACCTGTTGGCCAGGTTGGGTACAAAATAATTAATGATAAACATTAAAATTAATTTTTATTATTTCTAATAAATTTACAATTACATACATGTAAATTAAAAATTAAATAAAATTAGATTGAATTAACATATTTTCAATATGACGATCGTCTGTAGTCCTTAGCTGCGAAAACTGATTTGTTTATGTTGTTTCTTGTGTTTGTTTATCACACTTCTGTAAATTTGACCGCATTTCTCTGTGTCTTGTTTATAGTTAAGTCTTTTCTCTGCAGGAACGTCAATTATGTGTAACATCTCTAAAGTAAATCTCCTGGAATAATGGTTTTCTTGTTGTAATATTTTTGCATTATCAAAATTTGGCACATGATTTTCCTTTGCACAGTGGGCCGCAAGTGCAGTTTTTTGCTCCATGGGTTAGTTTTTCATTCTTTTGTCTGATTTATGAGATGTTAGTCTAGTCTTCAGTTAATTTTTAGTTGTTCCTACGTATTTCTTATTGCATGTGCCTGAGCCGTCACCGTTGCATTTAATACTATATATAACGTTGCATTTGTCCTCTTTTTTTAATTTAGTCTTAGTGTTACTATATAGGCTCTGCATATTATTATTCGTCTTAGATGCAAGTTGATATTTCTCAATGTCATATAGATCTGAGTTTTTTAACCTTTCAGAAAAACCTTTTATATATGTTAGTCCTTTATAATACTTTGTATTAGTCTCTCCTCTTATTGTTGTGTCACTCTTTTTATATATTAAATTGTTTATAATTGTTTTCGGAAAATCGTTCACGTCTAAGCTTTCTTTTATTTTCCGTAAATTTTCCTCATGATACCTATCGTCACTAATGGTGAGTACTCGTCTGATGAAATTATTTGCTGCGTTTATTATAATTTTTCTGGGATGTTTGGAATGGAAATTAATCAGACGACCGGATGCAGTGGGTTTTTGATACTAGGTGACTGTCATCGTATTTTGGTGTCTACTAACAATTGCATCTAAATATGGTAATTTACTATCTGTTTCCGTTTCCACTGTAAATTTTATTCTTGGGTTAAGCGCATTTAAAACATTTAGAACTTCATCTGCCGTATCTCTATTTATGATTGCAAATATGTCATCTACGTATTTTGTTAATAATCTGGGTTTTATTTTTAATTTTGTAAGGGATTGATCCAGTAACTCCTCCATAACAATATCAGAAACAACTGGTGATACAGGTGACCCCATCGGCATTCCCTTACATTGTCCGTAAATTCGTTCTTCATATTTAAAATAACGGCTGTCTTTGATGCAAAACCTTAGTAACTCCATGAAAAAGTATTTTGGTATTTTTGTGTGTTGTTGTAATATGTCCCACTTATTTTCTATTATTTGTAGTGCTAAATTTATAGGTATGCTCGGAAATAGCGATACTACGTTATATGATACCATAATTTCAATATTGTCTAATCTCTTATTATTTACCTTTGATTTAAATTCCACTGCGTCTCTTATATTGTAAGCTGAGTTTCTGGTTAAATTTTTTAAAATATGAACTAAACATTTGCAAAGTTCATATGATGGTGCATTTTGTGACGAACAAATTGGTCTTAAAGGCATTCCTATTTTGTGTATTTTCGGTAACCCACATATTCTGGGTGCTATAGACGTACTTGTTTTTAATATATTTTTCTCCGTAGATGTTATGATATTTAAATTATATAATTTGTCTACTAAAGTATTATTTTTTGTCTGTAATGTTGATGTTGGATCTCTTTTTAGACGTCTATAAGTACACATGTCGTTTAAAATTCGAGTCATTTTTTCTTTATAATAATTTTTTGTCATTAGTACAGTTTTGTTTCCTTTGTCAGAATTTAATATTAACAAATCTTCATTTTCCTTTAAAAATTGACGCGTCCGACCCACTGTATTCAATATATATTTATCTCTTTGGTTTGCTTTTATTCTGTTCAAATGATCGTCTATAAGCGATGTTAATTTAATTCTACCATTCTCTTGTTTTTCTCTGTCGCTTATTGTTTGTATGCAATCCTCTCCCTCAGCTACGCATTTAAAAAGCGGGAATGTACTCTTTGTACTTGCATGTGCAAACTTGGGACCTAAAGAGAGTAGCCACTGTATATTTGTTGGTACTTGTTTTTCTGTGTTGTTGATAAACCATTCGTTCTGTTTTGTTATATTTAGTTTTGAAAAAGCTTTATTTTTCAAAATATTAAATTTATTTATGTGTATAGCTTTTTGTGTCCTATTTAGCTTATCATATAACATATTTTCACTTTCAAAGCATAATGTCCTGTCCTCTTCGTCCAATAGGGAATCAAGTTTCGCAGTTAAGATGTTTTTCTGTTTCTTATGTATATTAAGCAATTGGTGTTTTTGTTGTATTAATAAATTTAATAATTTTATATGAAAGTTGTAGATAATTTTAACTAATATTCTATGTACGTTTGGATGTATTTTATTATTTACCATGTATATTGTGTAAACATTTTTAGTGATGTTTATAAAATTTGGTATAATACCTGAATGTTTGCATTTTAACAAGAAAGATGTCGATGATTTTAGTTTTAATGTTTATCATTAATTATTTATGTATATGTATACAAAAAATTTTTATGTGATATGTATGTCACCATCGATCGCATCGGTGCTGATAGATACATTTTCGTTTATCCAACGACGACACATATATTATTTACCCTACATTAATTTACGCTGTACTTTTTTTCGCTTCGGACATGGATCTATTCAATGCCACATAAAACTACATGAACAACAACAATTTTCTGCAACAAATAATAACACATTCCGCCTCACAAGTTTCATTTTTGATTGCTCTAGGCAAACCAACAAATTTTTTTTTATTCGAACAAATAACTACACAAGGCAAGATGGAATATGTTTGACGAATATGTTCCATGCGGGTCGTAATATTGGTACCCGCATATAAATTTTTTCGTGCTTGCCATGCACTATCTTATATACATAAGATTTTCTTGCAGTAAATTCATGTTTGAACCGACCGTCTTTGTGGATTGAAGAATATTATATACGAACAATGCAAACAACATAACCAATACAACATTGATACACGAGTAGAGGTACAGGTTGTCTTTATTTGAATTTGTTCATCAAAAACAAAGTTAAAGGGAATACACATCGACAAATGCACTGTGGCTTATGAGATTTTTTAGTTAAAAAATGTGTAATAATTTCAGTAAATGTATATATATTTAGTTTAATCGTTGACCTGTTGTATTATAATAATATTCTTGTTTTATCGTTCGGCTATAGGCCAGGTTGGGTACAAAATAATTAATGATAAACATTAAAACTAATTTTTGATTATATCTAATAAATTTACAATTACATACATGTAAATTAAAAATTAAATAAAATTAGATTGAATTAACATATTTTCAATATGACGATCGTCTGTAGTCCTTAGCTGCGAAAACTGATTTGTTTATGTTGTTTCTTGTGTTTGTTTATCACACTTCTGTAAATTTGAGCGCATTTCTCTGTGTCTTGTTTATAGTTAAGTCTTTTCTCTGCAGGAACGTCAATTATGTGTAACATCTCTAAAGTAAATCTCCTGGAATAATGGTTTTCTTGTTGTAATATTTTTGCATTATCAAAATTTGGCACATGGTTTTCCTTTGTACAGTGGGCCGCAAGTGCAGTTTTTTGCTCCATGGGTTAGTTTTTCATTCTTTTGTCTGATTTATGAGATGTTAGTCTAGTCTTCAGTTAATTTTTAGTTGTTCCTACGTATTTCTTATTGCATGTGCCTGAGCCGTCACCGTTGCAGTTAATACTATATATAACGTTGCATTTGTCCTTTTTCTTTAATTTAGGCTTAGTGTTACCATATAGCCTCTGCATATTATTATTCGTCTTAAATGCAAGTTGATATTTCTCAATGTCATATAGATCTGAGTTTTTTAACCTTTCAGAAAAACCTTTTATATATGTTAGTCCTTTATAATACTTTGTATTAGTCTCTCCTCTTATTTTTGTGTCACTCTTCTTATATATTAATTTGTTTATAATTGTTTTCGAAAAATCGTTCACGTCTAAGCTTTCTTTTATTTTCCGTAAATTTTCCTCATGATACCTATCGTCACTAATGGTGAGTACTCGTCTGATGAAATTATTTGCTGCGTTTATTATAATTTTTCTGGGATGTTTGGAATGGAAATTAATCAGACGACCGGATGCAGTGGGTTTTTGATACTAGGTGACTGTCATCATATTTTGGTGTCTACTAACAATTGCATCTAAATATGGTAATTTACTATCTGTTTCCGTTTCCACCGTAAATTGTGTTTGTGGGTTAAACGCATTTAAAACATTTAGAACTTCATCTGCCGTATCTCTATTTATGATAGCAAATATGTCATCTACGTATTTTGTTAATAATCTGGGTTTTATTTTTAATTTTGTAAGGGATTCATCCAGTAACTCCTCCATAACAATATCAGAAACAACTGGTGGTACAGGTGACCCCATCGGCATTCCCTTACATTGTCCGTAAATTCGTTCTTCATATTTAAAATAACGGCTGTCTTTGATGCAAAACCTTAGTAACTCCATGAAAAGGTATTTTGGTATTTTTGTGTGTTGTTGTAATATGTCCCACTTGTTTTCTATTATTTGTAGTGCTAAATTTATAGGTATGCTCGGAAATAGCGATACTACGTTATATGATACCATAATTTCAATATTGTCTAATCTCTTATTATTTACCATTGATTTAAATTCCACTGCGTCTCTTACATTGTAAGCTGAGTTTCTGGTTAAATTTTTTAAAATATGAACTAAACATTTGCAAAGTTCATATGATGGTGCATTTTGTGACGAACAAATTGGTCTTAAAGGCATTCCTATTTTGTGTACTTTCGGTAACCCACATATTCTGGGTGCTATAGACGTACTTGTTTTTAATATATTTTTCTCCGTAGATGTTATGATATTTAAATTATATAATTTGTCTACTAAAGTTTTATTTTTTGTCTGTAATGTTGATGTTGGATCTCTTTTTAGACGTCTATAAGTACACATGTCATTTAAAATTCGAGTCATTTTTTCTTTATAATAATTTTTTGTCATTAGTACAGTTTTGTTTCCTTTGTCAGAATTTAATATTAACAAATCTTCATTTTCCTTTAAAAATTGACGCGTCCGACCCACTGTATTCAATATATATTTATCTCTTTGGTTTGCTTTTATTCTGTTCAAATGATCGTCTATAAGCGATGTTAATTTAATTCTACCATTCTCTTGTTTTTCTCTGTCGCTTATTGTTTGTATGCAATCCTCTCCCTCAGCTACGCATTTAAAATGCGGGAATGTACTCTTTGTACTTGCATGTGCAAACTTGGGACCTAAAGAGAGTAGCCACTGTATATTTGTTGGTACTTGTTTTTCTGTGTTGTTGATAAACCATTCGTTCTGTTTTGTTATATTTAGTTTTGAAAAAGCTTTATTTTTCAAAATATTAAATTTATTTATGTGTATAGCTTTTTGTGTCCTATTTAGCTTATCATATAACATATTTTCACTTTCAAAGCATAATGTCCTGTCCTCTTCGTCCAATAGGGAATCAAGTTTCGCAGTTAAGATGTTTTTCTGTTTCTTATGTTTTTGTTGTATTAATAAATTTAATAATTTTATATGAAAGTTGTAGATAATTTTAACAAATATTCTATGTACGTTTGGATGTATTTTATTATTTACCATGTATATTGTGTAAAAATTTTTAGTGATGTTTATAAAATTTGGTATAATACCTGAATGTTTGCATTTTAACAAGAAAGATGTCGATGATTTTAGTTTTGCTAACGTTTTGTTGTTTTTGGTGTACTTTCTAACAGTGTTGATGGTGTTTTTGTTATACTTTATTTTTATTTTACGATATAAAGTCACGTTGAAGATATTCGGTGTGCCTTCCGTTTGTATATATAATAAATGAACTATTTGACATACTGCAATATATATATGCAACAAAGGGGTCTTCCTATGGGATCACCAGCATCTCCAATAATAGCAGATATAGTAATGGAGGAATTATTAGACAAATCAATTCAAAAACTTAATATAAAACCTAAAATAGTGACAAAATATGTAGATGATTTATTTTGCATTATTCATACATCGGAGATAGATAATATGTTATCAGCATTGAATAATTTTAATTCGAACATTAAATTTACTGCTGAAAAGGAAAAGGACTTGAGACTTCCTTATTTAGATACATTAGTTATTAGGAGAGGTAATAAATTAATAATAGATTGGTTCCAGAAACCTACTGCTTCGGGAAGAATGATTAATTACTATTCAAAACATAGTAGACACATTATTATAAACACAGCTAAAAATTTTATAGAAAGGGTTCTAAATATAAGTGACAAACAATTTCACTATAACAATAAAAAGAAGGTTATAAATATATTAGAAAATAACAATTTTCCTAATCATATTATAAATAAATTAATATCACAATATAG
>OY776277.1:54217813-54330313 GCA_963675445.1 Linnaemya vulpina
TGTCTAATTATTATTTACCTTTGATTTAAATTCCACTGCGTCTCTTACATTGTAAGCTGAGTTTCTGGTTAAATTTTTTAAAATATGAACTAAACATTTGCAAAGTTCATATGATGGTGCATTTTGTGACGAACAAATTGGTCTTAAAGGCATTCCTATTTTGTGTACTTTCGGTAACCCACATATTCTGGGTGCTATAGACGTACTTGTTTTTAATATATTTTTCTCCGTAGATGTTATGATATTTAAATTATATAATTTGTCTACTAAAGTTTTATTTTTTGTCTGTAATGTTGATGTTGGATCTCTTTTTAGACGTCTATAAGTACACATGTCATTTAAAATTCGAGTCATTTTTTCTTTATAATAATTTTTTGTCATTAGTACAGTTTTGTTTCCTTTGTCAGAATTTAATATTAACAAATCTTCATTTTCCTTTAAAAATTGACGCGTCCGACCCACTGTATTCAATATATATTTATCTCTTTGGTTTGCTTTTATTCTGTTCAAATGATCGTCTATAAGCGATGTTAATTTAATTCTACCATTCTCTTGTTTTTCTCTGTCGCTTATTGTTTGTATGCAATCCTCTCCCTCAGCTACGCATTTAAAATGCGGGAATGTACTCTTTGTACTTGCATGTGCAAACTTGGGACCTAAAGAGAGTAGCCACTGTATATTTGTTGGTACTTGTTTTTCTGTGTTGTTGATAAACCATTCGTTCTGTTTTGTTATATTTAGTTTTGAAAAAGCTTTATTTTTCAAAATATTAAATTTATTTATGTGTATAGCTTTTTGTGTCCTATTTAGCTTATCATATAACATATTTTCACTTTCAAAGCATAATGTCCTGTCCTCTTCGTCCAATAGGGAATCAAGTTTCGCAGTTAAGATGTTTTTCTGTTTCTTATGTTTTTGTTGTATTAATAAATTTAATAATTTTATATGAAAGTTGTAGATAATTTTAACTAATATTCTATGTACGTTTGGATGTATTTTATTATTTACCATGTATATTGTGTAAACATTTTTAGTGATGTTTATAAAATTTGGTATAATACCTGAATGTTTGCATTTTAACAAGAAAGATGTCGATGATTTTAGTTTTGCTAACGTTTTGTTGTTTTTGGTGTACTTTCTAACAGTGTTGATGGTGTTTTTGTTATACTTTATTTTTATTTTACGATATAAAGTCACGTTGATGATATTCGGTGTGCCTTCCGTGTTGATTGTATATATAATAAAAAGTGAACTATTTGACATACTGTCATTCTACTATTATAATATGAAATGTATTTGTTGGGTGGTTAAGCAATGTCTATATGCATTTCATTGGTGCTTTTTACCAAATCGTCAGTAGACTTCAACCACAGTTTTGAAAAGTTTCAAACTTCTCAACTTATTAAAAGACTTTTATAAACCATCTGAGAATTATGTTAATAAATTAACTATAAAAATTCACAAATGATTTCAAAAAATCACATTATAATAAGTGTAGTAGGCTATGAAACTTATACAAACCACCAACAAATAAATTTCATATTATAATAATACAATGACAGTATGTCAAATAGTTCATTTATTAACAATTAAATTGAGATTTTATTTTTAATTTGCCTTATAAATACTTTCATTGTTATACAAGGGATTTCTAATTGTATAAAGGTGTAGAAAAATAAAATAGATTCATATCGAATAAAAGTTGTTTGTTGTTTAGTCATATTCCCAGACAAATACAATCAATATTTGCGCTTCAAAAATATGCAATATTGTATACTTTTTAACATCTTGCACTCACCTCTAGTATATACATAGGTATGTACATGCGGACGTTGTTTCTTTTTTTTGTATTCAAGTTGGACGTAAGGAAATAGGAAAAGCTTTAAGATGGTCTGCAAAAGAGACACACACAATTAAAAAAAAAAAACAAAATAAAATATGTTACATAACGTAGCCATATACAACACGTACAAAACGAGCTTTGTGTTACGGAGAAACACCACCCGAGGTTCTTTTTGGTTGCGGCAGTGATAGCGACGAGTACACATTAATATCACCAAGAGCAAGAATAATAGAATACAATTCATAAATTTGTTCCGAAGTGTAATTAAAACAAGGAAAAAAATAAATCATTGCTCTCACAGTTATAAAAGTAGCTAGTATTGTGAAATAATAGGATCCTAGGAAAGAAGTGTATCTTATAGCCCTATTACACTGGCGTACATGTCGGCCGACATGCTCGACGGCGAAGTTTACGTTTTGCTATTACACCATTGAACATACTTCAGTACCAGTGTTGCCATATAAAAATATTTTACAGCTAAACTTGCTTTAAGATAATGCTAAAAATTGCTTTAAACAATCCTAAGCTGCAAAATAATAATATTAAAAATTTTAATTTTTTTAGCTTTTGTTACTTTAGTTAAAATATTTTTATAAATGGTTTATTTTTCATACTGCTTCCTTTTAAACAGTTATTGCACACCATTTCAATGAAATAAACTGATTAAAAAGGAACAGAATATATATTGAAGTATATGTACATATATATGTACATTCATAAACAAAATGAATATTCTTCAGCTTCTGATATATATTCTTATGACATTTTTTAATGAGATTATTCGTTATTTTAAAACTTGCCTAATATAAAGTAGCGAATTCATAGTATTTACATCATTCTATTTCGAATTTTCGTTCTTATGAGAATCATGCCACTAAAAATGCGTTGCTAAATTAAAAACCAAGAACTTCATTGCAAAAGTGGCTAATTCGCTGAAGGGATTCTTATTTAGTGCATTTGTATATTTATATAAATTTACCAAAAAGTCAAAAGTAAATTTAACAAAAAGTTGAATTCCTATTTAACCATTCATATGAATTTAGTTTCTGACACTAATACTCCAAAGCTTTAATTTCTTCTACAGATTTTGAGACTAGGATTTATTACTATTTTGAATAAATAAATCTTTTGATTAAAATTAATAATGCTAAGAAATTATATATATATATATATATATATATATATATATAATAAAATAAAATGCTATATTTAGCCGCAAAAATGCTAATATGGCCACACTGCTGTTCAGTATACAGACATTTTTGAAGCGAAAGCATTTCAATGACAACGCACAGCAACGTTAAAGGCAACAAGTGAACAGAATTTTTACATGAAGTACGACCGACACGTTATTACACCAGTATGTTGGTACGCCACGAACATCAGAATATCAAAAAACTTTGAAAACCGACCAACATGTCGCACGACATGCTATTACACCCGGAGATTTGGTACGTTGTCGAGTATGTCGGCCAACATGTAAGCCAGTGTAATAGCCCTATTACATACATTAATGCGCACACCAGATACTATGTCTAATCAGTAGTTCATATACATATATACTTTTTTATTCACGCAGCTATTTTGTCTTGGGCTCTAGTCACTAGACTCTAGTGACTCTAATTATTAGAGTCTAATATCTTACGCAGAGATTGGGCAACAGGGAGAAGGCCTATTCTGCCCGGAAATTACTCGAGAGATACACGTGTCGTAAGGGCCAAATATAACTCATATTTTAAACAAGCCAGTGTAAGGTTATAACACGGAGTTTTGCAATCTTGATTGCGTCAGACAAGCACTGAGCCTGGAAAGTTTAATTGCAAAGGAAACATAGACAGTTGATAAAATAGCTCACTAGCCATCTACAGAAAAAAAACACCCTTCCCCAACTCAACCTAGACAACCCCGTTAAAATAAAGCAGATCATTAACTCCTAACTCTTTTGGCTTCCAACACCTAACACTTTTTGCCTTTGGATTTAAAATAATAAATTTCTACCGTAATCTACATATACATACATATATAATTTAAACAAACTCTAGAACGCCTCTTCTACTAACTTGCATCCCTTAATTATATCAGAATTAAATCACTTGGGGGATTCACACTTCGTGCTATTAGTCATATTGTCATAAAATTTTAGACTGGTTTAAAAAAGTTGTTGTTTGCTGCATATAAAAAACTCATAAAATATTAGCACTCTTGCAGGTATGTTTTTGTGTTGTCATAAAATAGCTCTAGAGATCTAAGTCGAACTTTGAAAATCTTTAAGCGAGACGGCGGTAGTATATGTTTTCCGCCGTTACTTATATATGTTTCACGACTAAAAAGCGGATAAAAAGTTATTCATATCTATATGTCCGTATATTAAATCACATTTTTATAACATAAAATATATTGAAGGAGCACGAAAACGCAAAAACTAAATATACACAATTGAAAAATTTTTCTCGTTTAAATTACGTAGCTGGCAGCCACTGAACGTTTTTCTATATGCCGCCGCAAAAACAATTTATTCAGCCCATAACAAGGCAGCAGCTGTTAGAGTTTATATATACAACTTTATTTAGCAGCCCAAGTTATGCCGCGTTGTTCACACTTGTCATATTTTTAGTGCTATTATTTTATGACTTTTGACTCTGTGACTACAGTGTGAATCCCCCAACTATATATTTTGTTTAGAGTCCATATAATTTACATTCTAACCGCAAGACTCCTGCATGTACCAACAAATAAGTAGTACAGTAGTTTAAACCATTATACAGAAATTTAATTCTAACTTTAAATTGAATCATAACCTTCAATTTAACAAATATTTTTTAAAGTAACTTAAAGAAAAAAATATACATCCTACTATCCTACTAATATTAGGTATGTTCATTAACCTTACTAGTAAATATTAGTAACGAGAGAGTAATAAGAAATTTTCCACAATTACTCTCAAAAATGTGAAAAAGTAAATGAACACTTTACTAGTAAAAATTTACAAGTTAAAGTAGTTTTGTAATTTATAGGTATATATGAGTACTCAATAACTAACCCTTTATTGTTTGGACAAATTATACATATATTATTATAAAAATAATGATTATGGTCATTTATATTCAGCATTATTGTTTTGGCACCTTATTGCGTTACTATTATAATAGTTACATAATATTAAGTATTTCTTAATGTGATTTTATGAAAAACTATTTATGTAAACACTAATAAGAAACCACATTAACGCGCAAGTAAATGTGAGTTGAACTGAACTGAAGTTCATAGTGGGTTTGAACGTTTTGTTTGTTAGTTACATACAATGAACTATGTTTCACTTCATATGTACACCAACAACTTTTGCGAATTTACCTAATTTCATGTAAATTTACAAGATCCAAATTTTGAGTTCGATTGCTTTTTCTTAAGAGAAAATATGTCTTTCTGACCACAAATAAGCAATTTTGATTTTCATTGTCATAAAAAGCTTTATCCAAAATAAAATATTATGCTGCTGTCAGCGTTAGATATATGTATGTATAATCAGGTAGATATCTGAACTAATTGAATTATTTGCCTGCTTAGTGTAAACTACCGAGTAGCTAGGTACTCATAATATTTACAAAACTAAAAATAACACCTGGACTGTTACATCCTTTGCCACTGATGTACCAGATACTGTGTTGCATAGTTCAATTAAATTAGACATCCTGTTTTGCTTCTGTAGTTCCTAAGTTACACAAAAATAAATTTATTATCATTTCAATAGTTTTTATGGTTTTAAAAGTTTACATTTACTTACAATTTCTTAAATTTTCCAAAATATTTTTATTTTTAACTTGATTTAGAAATATTGTTTTATAAACACAAATGCAAAACAGCTGTTTGAATAATTATTAAAAGTAAAAATTTTACTTGTAAAAACTTGCAATAATTTTTCTGTATCTCAATTTTTTACGCTCTTTCGCTGCTCTCTCGTTGCAAAATTTTTGAGTTAATAAACGCTTTCCAGTAACAATTGTTACAAATTTTTAGTAAATGAACACAGCTATTATATAGCAGAATCAAAGACTCTATAACAGGGATGCCCAGCTCACGAAACAATTGTTTGTAGAGAACTCATACATGTTCTTATGCCTTTCATTTAGTCGTTGATGATAACTTATCATTGATAATTCGACAAGTGTACATGTCTAGCGAGTGCTTTGTTGCTTTTTTCAGGTTCACACTCAAAAAAGGTTGCGTGGCCATTCAATGCCATGTTAATGCTCTTTCAATAAACAAGCGATGAGTGCGCATGTATAACGACTGTTTTTTATTTCTTACTAACGAACCCCCTGCACACTTCTTAGTGCAAAAAAGATAATAAAAAAATTAATTCGAATTCATTTAAATCAGTGATAAACTGCTTTTGTTGTAATGCTCTATGGTAAACAACATTTGTTTTTTCGGTGATAATATACAAAACCGGTAGTTTGCCAACGCGCGAACAGGCTACATAGAACTGTCCATGTGAAAAAACTGGATACACTAAATTCAGTCCAAAAATTTCTAAGGATTGGCCTTACGCCTTATTAATGGTAATCGCAAACGCAAGGCGAACAGGAAACTGAAGTCGTTTAAATTCAAATGGTATATCAGACGGAATCATTGGGATATGTGGAATGAATACATCTTCGCCTTTTAATATTCCAGTTAAAATAGTAGCTTCAATTACATAAGCCATCAACCTTTTAATAGCTAGTCTGGTACCATTACACAAACGGAGTTTATTGATATTACGAAGAATAATAATAGTGGCTCCAACTTTCTATTGGAATTCTAAAATTCTGTTGGATAATTCAAAACATCTTCTTCATTGGTAACAGTATCGACAGACTTGTACAAGACCACTTCGCCAGGAATCTTTGATTGTATAGCCATGTTTAATTCAGTAACATCTTTGTTCTTTGCCGCTAAAATAACTCTGGCACTCAACCATGCATGGCATGTATATTGTTGTGTTATGTAAGTGAAAACACGTTCAATAAATTCCTCTTTTGACTGTACGAAATGGCAAACATCATTTGGCAATGTTACCAATCCAGTGTCATCAATAGGTATTGCACCGTTCCCAATTTTCGGCAATTGCTTAGAGAACTTATCAGCAGAGTTTCGATATTTTAATAAATCTCCATAAATATGAAGTCGTTAAGCAAGCGTTTATTTCATCGGCATCTGCCGATCTAGGAATGACGGGCAATATTTGCCCAAAGTCGCCTGGCAATAACATCAACGCATCACCATACAACTCAGAGTTATCTTGGAGATCTTCCATTGTTCTTTCCAAAGCTTCAACAGATTTCTTATTCGCGTACTCTAGCATACGACGTGGGCTGTGCATGGACCGTATATCATATTTTGCACGACAACATCATATAATTCAGGATCACTTACTTGATCTGGAATTTCAGAACATATAACATTGTCAACTTCATGCGATGTGATTTTATTCACCAACCATATTGAAATGTGAGCGTGTGGCAAACCACGCTTTTGCCACTCCACAAAATACATCCAGAACTTCACTTCACCAAACACTTTAGATTTCACGCTAAAACCCATAAGTGCTTTCAATTTCTTCTTAAAAACACGGGAAGTGATATCATGGCGGTCGGTAGGACTTTGGCCAGCGAATAAATTATGTTTAATGTCACTCCATTGCGGACTACACGTAAATGTTATAAATAAATCTGGTCGACCGAAATGACGCACGTAAATCATTGCATCCTGCGCGTACTCATTCATATAAATTGCGCTGTGCATAATGTATTAAAATATTTATGTTTTTAGTGTTGTATTTGTATGTAATTTATTTCATATATCCCCGAAGTTGTGATTTAGAAAAGCTAAGTATATAAATTAAATTAATGGTTTGACCAAAATTTAATTGTAATGGATTTAAAAACGAATTGTATTTCAGTTTTTCAAAATATTGACTCAAATATTTCGAAATTATTGCAGTGTTCACTAAAATGGCTATAACTCATGAACCAATACACATACAGAAATTGTATTTACATAAAAACCTTGGTATTGACGTCACCTTTCATATAAACTTTGCAGAAAAGCGGTTCACTTATTCCGGAGAACATCAATTACTAACACAATGCAACTTATTTTTATATACATAGATTATTATATGATTAGAATCGTTTATATAGGATTCATAATTGCAATATTCTCTTTACCGTGAAAATTTTTTATAATGAATTATACTATGAAGTTGTTTTTTGTTTTGTTTTTCGCACCGAAGTGTTTAATGTACAATATTTGATGCAATTTTTGAGGACTACTTTCACCTTCAACAACGTAAAATAATATATCCATAGTATTTAAATTCAAATTACTTTATTGGCAATAACACATATTACAAAAAAGTAGTTTCCTCTTATAATGATTAAAAATGTTAACCTTCTGATGATTTGTACTTATACATGTGTACATATGTAGGGCTCCCATTAGTACAGTCATTTTAGGTTTTATCTGGGGAAAAATTCCTAGTGAGATGAGTTCTTGTATACACCTTTATTACAGCGTTATTATGAAGTTGTGAAAAATCGACATCGATATCGTGCCGGCTAAAAAATTACAAATATCTAAAGGTCACAAAAATCAGTTTTTTGCAAATATCGCTCGGAGGTCAATAGAGGTTATTATAAGAATTAATCCTCATAAAATAGTCTACAAAAAATTTCTGTTGCAGTTTTTCTGTAAAATTAACGGTTTTCGGATTAAAGCGCTGAGAAAGTGATTAGAATGCACTCACATACGGTATTTTATACCGTACACCAAGGCGTAAACTCTATTGCTTTTTATTAATATTTGTAAGTGTCTTAAAATCTTTTATTTTATATTTAGACGTTTCAAGAAATATATATTTATCGCATAGAGGTTTAGGTTTTTAGTAAGACATACTATATCTCATATAAATGACCCTCACTGACAGATGTTTCGTATTTCATTGTTCCGAGACTCGTCCCTTTATACCTGCCAGTAGGACTGAGTTCAGTTCAGTTGAAAATTATTTCATGAATGTTAAACACATTTATTTAGTTATTGTGGACATACGCAAAGTGCAGAGATGTCAACGGTCTACCAGGGTGGAATGGATTTTTAGAGAAGCTAATAAAATATAATAAGGTCTTTACAACATCGACGATAATGTTCCTACCCTTTATTCATCATGCTGCAAGTAGTAAAGATACAAATTACACCACATTACATTGTGCAGTACGTAGTGCCAAATCATTATTACATTTGATCAGCCACTTTACCATAAGGCTCGCGAAATTGTAGCTGCTGCTGATATTCAATCTGATATATTGTAAGACTAGGTGGTTTTCATATGCTTATGTCGTTTCTTGGATCTATAGAATATATCATGAAAGGAAATAGACTGATGGTAGCACTTAGTGGTGTTTATGCTCCAAATTCAGTTGACAATATGTTAGATGGTCACGCTTTTGCAAGAAGTGTAAGAGGACATAGACTTTTTATGATAAATTAACAAATAATAATGATAGTGAAACTGAAAATATCGAGAATGAATAACGAAAAAAATTATACGCAAAATTCTTTTTTTGTATTTTTTAAAATTTAGATAACAATGATTAACTTTTAATTAAAAAACCTTTCATTATATACCATGGATCATGCCTACGGGGCAAACCATGTAAAAAAATGCGCCTCGAAGGTGGTGAGGAAACGAGTGCATCGTCACAATATAGTCGCTATCTCACCGCTTAATCCGAAAACCTTTATTTTACAGAAAAACTGCAATGTACATATTTTGTAGACAATTTTATGAGGAACAATAATATATAATAACCTCTATTGACCTCCGAGCAAGAGGTCGCGAAATATTTGCAAAAAAAATGATTTTCGTGACCTTTTGACCTTTGTAATTTTTTTAGCCGGCGCGATGTCGATGTCGATTTTTCACAGCTTCTTAATAACGCCATAATAAAGGTGTATACAAAAATTCAGCTTACTAAGAATTTTTTCCCAGATTGGGGTTTTATAATGCCTAAAATGACTGGACTACATGAAGAATGCTTACGCAGTAAAGTTGCTATAAGAAAATGAAGGAAGCATTTCTATTCCATGTATGTAACATATGTTGTTTTCATCGAACCGTGTTTAGTGTGTGGACTAAACAAAAGAAATTAAAAATATACATAGTCTGGCAAAATTATTATAAAAAAATAACATACATATGTTCATAGCCATATACATATGTACATACATACATAACAACAGAATGTAAGAAAATATATTGTTACTCAGAAATTGTGTTTGCAAAACAACATTAGAAAGAGAATACATAAGCCATTGGATTTCGTTGCTACATATGTACATGTCCCACGCTTCATAGAGAAGCACAAAATTTTTGAATTTTAATAATATGTATGTATGTATATGGCGTGCAACATTTTTATATTATAGACTGTATAATATAGGGATGTATGGATGTTTGTTACTCTTTCACGCAAAAACTACTGAATGGATTTTAATGAAACTTTACATTGTAAAGTTTAAAATTATATATGTACATAGCTTATACATCAGAATAACACATAGGCTATAATTTATAAAGATGTTGTGTAAATTGACCAAAATATAACGATAAGTGTCAAGTAAGTAGGACAAAATATTTCATATATTTAAATTTGAAAAACTAATATATCTCGTTACCTATTGTACTGAATCTAATTTTGATTGGGTTGTTTTTTTTTTCTTTTTTTTTTGCCAAATTTGTGAATATAACATTTGCCGCAAGGCACATCTATACTAGGTATACTCAATTTGCAACCCTGCAGAAAATATATGTAGTGGATTCGCCTTGATATGTATTTTGTTTGTGTAAAAAATTTTCGTTTGTCAAATGGACTTGACAAGTAAAACATAAGAAAAATGGCGATACAGAAGAAAAAACAACACAGACACCAACAGACGCTAAATGAGATAAATGTAAAGTGTTTATTTATAAAATGTTTGTGCAGAAGTATGAAATTATTATTTACATATTCATTGCTGGATGGAATTGGTGCTTATAAGGGTAAGCTTTTGTAAATACATATAATAATATTCATATAAAAGTCAATTTAATTAGTTCTGTCGGAGTTGATTCTGCAAGTTGACTGGACTAAGGTTCACATATTTCCTGCTCTTATGAAAGAATCGGACACAAATTTTGCATCTGCAATTGCTATAAATAGCTCTAAACATGTCTCCGTCTAAACCTAAAGAAATGAAGTTGTTGCAACGCTCTAACAATCAAGAATCAATGACATTGAACAATTCGTCTTTAGATGATGTGCCGGCAACATTTCAGCCAATTCAGGTGGTTTTACACAAGCCACAAAATGACTATCAGTCTGCCAATTATACAGCACCCATAGCCAATCTAGCTATAAAAATTGTAAGAAGGCTAACCAAATCTACTGAAATCCATAATAATGGTGTACGTCCGAGGCAGCCTATAAAAAATGTTCTTTAAAGAGAACAAGAACCCAGAATATGAGAACAACGGTGAATATAACTTATTTTTTATATAACAGTTTACGAAATATTTGTTTCTTGTTATTCTACATATATGAATTCATTACGTGTTAATGCCATGGATACCACATCTTTCGGCGCTTGGAACAACGATCCCTTTCGCTTAAAGAATTTGTGCTTGCACACTGCACAAACACGCATTGTTTTATAAGTTCAGAAAATATACTTAAATAAAAACTCTTGCTTTTAATAATAATAAGCAAATCAATTATATATATATTATATATATAAATAACTCTTGTTTTCTTAGCAATTTTCACAAAATTAATTTTTGTTTTTGAACTCTTCACAAATTTTCTTTTTGGCGCAAAGACTAAAAAGCAGATTTTGACAAACGAGTTCAAGGCGAAAGCAGAAGATTTTGACAAACGAGTTCAAGGCGAATTGTATCAGCTGTTCGCCATTTTGCATATTAAGGTCACCTAGTATAGATGCGCCTTGATTTGCCGTTAGAAGGTAGTTTGTAGGAGCAGATTGCAATAGCTACTTTTGTATTACCACCAAATCAATCCTAATAATATATTATATGTAAATGGGAATGTGAAGTCGTGATTATTAGTAGCTATACTCATACATACATATTTCCGGTTAGAGACAATAAAATTTTGAAATCTTAATTGGTGCTGGTGGTAAGAGAAAAAACGAAGAAAAAAAGCAGAAACCCACGTGGTGGATCGTTGGTCATCGAACATGTTTAAAGTTGGTTTCATAAATTTTAACTTAAGGTACTGTGAGGAAAAACACATGCAAACTTGTTTGAAGATCTTTACAGAAAATTTTACTTTCATTTCAAAACTTTGTTAATGATTGAGCTACAATATTTATGTGCGTATGTAATTTTCTTTTGCTTTACATTATAAAAAATTTGTTGTACATATAATAGAAATGTTTAATCTTCTTACAATAACTTTATTGCGTAAGTATTCTTCATGGGAGATATATAAGTACATACCATCTAGGGCTCAGAAGGTTAATGTTTTAAATCCTTAAAAAAAGAAACTACTTTTTTATATGTTTTATTGTTAATAAAGTAATTTAAATACTATGGATACTTCATTTTACGAAATTGAAAGTAGTCCTCAAAAATTGCATCAGATATTGCACATGTAACATGTAGGTATTAACACTTCGGTGCGAGTCGATATTTATTTTTTTCTACACAAACAAAATACATATTCTTCACCCTACATTAATACAAACAATTGTTAAACTCGTTTTCTTATCCACATATGTACATATATTTTTAACGAATAATGCGTTTGATGTCGTAAAGAAAAATGCGCACAGCTGGACGAAAGAGATTCTAAGTAAATGGGTTGGTTATGGACGAATTGATTACAAGAAAAGAGTTAAGGTGTAATCAGCTTTAGATTTAATAGATGGATTCGAAATAACAGGTTTTTTAAGAACTAAAGTATTGGTACTCATGCGTGTGTTTTTGTGGTAAAAGCATTGTTTTTTAATTGGAGTATAATTTGAAAAATTTCCCGTGAGATTGGCAACACAGTTTTTTAGCAGAACTGTTACAGTTGCTATTGAAACAATATGAGGAAGAGGTCCTTTCAACAGCTCAGTTTGTAGAAAAAATTGGAAAAAGATTTTCGATTGTCTTCATAGTGGTTACCTTTAGGGCGATAACTCCTACAGATCTGCAGTTCAAGTTAACAATGAACCTCACAAATGTATATAAAACTTTATGGAATATCTGGATGACGTGGAATTCGTTGGCCAGAAAAAGCGTGTTTTCTTTTTAAATGGTATGAAGCGCACTCTTAATTCAGACTATTTACATTTTAAAAGAAGGGGCTAATATATATTATGTCATGAGAAAATTTCTTAATCAGGACAAGTTAGAAAATATATTTTCTGTACTGCGGCAAAAGGGAGGCAACAATAGCAACCCTTCCGTAGCCGATTTCAATAACATTTTAGCAAACGTTATGTGTAACTGTGAAGTTGAACAAGACGAGATTGACCCAATTGATACTTATGATATATGTATGTTTACCAAGGAGTAATGATTATGATATATATTCTTCAAGTAAACATACTGAAATAGGCACTGATGGAAGGGTTGTTGTTAAATTTGACGACGATGTACATACATATATGCAGATTACTTTTTAGAAGATATTTTTAATAATTCTGAGAATATAAATTTTGAACTGGTTTCCATGAGATACTTCGTTGAGTATGTTGCATTTAAAATTATTCCAAAATTCCGATGCGATAAATGCTGTAATAAACCATTCATTTTGTTTTGTTATGTTTAGTTTTGAAAAAGCTTTATTTTTCAAAATATTAAACTTCTTTATGTGTATACCTTTTTGTGCCTTATTTAGCTTGTCATATAACATATTCTCATTATCAAAGAATAATGTCCTGTCCTCTTCGTCCAATAGGGAATCAACTTTCGCAGTTAAGTTGTTTTTTTGTTTGTTTATTATGTGTTTTTAGCAATTGGTGTTTTTTTTTTTGTATTAATAAATTTAATAATTTTATATGAAAGTTATAGATAATTTCAACTTATATTCGGAACGAATGGTTTATCAACAACACAGAAAAACAAGTACCAACAAATATACAGTGGCTACTCTTTTTAGGGCATTACCAAGTACAAAGAGTACATTCCAGCTTTTTAAATGCATAGCTGAGGGAGAGGATTACATACAAACAATAGGCGACAGAGAAAAATAAGAGAATGGTAGAATTAAATTAATGTTGCTGATAGATAATCATTTGAACAGAATAAAAACAAACCAAAGAGACAAATATATGTTGAATACAGTGGTTCAGCCGCGTCAATTTATGAGGGAAAATGCGGATTTTCTAATATTAAATTCTGACAAAGGAAGTAAAACTGTAGTTATGACTAAAAATGATTATAAGGAAAAAATTACTCGAATTTTAAATGACAGTGTCATTCCAACGGCAACATTACCATCAAAATATAATACAATAATTGAAAAATTATATAATTTAAATATTATAATGTCTACAGAGAAAAATAAATTAAATACAAGTACGTCTATAGCACCCAGAATATATGGGTTACCGAAAGTACACAAAATAGGAATACCTTTGAGACCAATTTGTTTGCATATATTTAGTACACATTTTAAAGCATTGAACTACAAACTCAACTTACAATGTAAGAGATGCAGTGGAATTCAAATCAAAGGTAAATAATAAGAGACTAGACAAGAACGAGATTATGATATCATATGACGTAGTATTGCTATTTCCGAGCATACCTATAAAATTAGCACTGCAAATAATAGAAAATAAGTGAAACATATTACAACAATACACAAAAATACCAAAATACCTTTTCATGGAGTTACTAAGGTTTTGCATCAAAGACAGCCGTTATTTTAAATATGAAGAACGAATGCCGATGGAATCACCTGCATCACCAGTTGTTTCTGATATTGTTATGGAGGAGTTACAAAACTAACAGTAAAACCCAGACTATTATTATTTGCTATCATAAATAGAGATACGGCAGAGGAAGTTCTAAATGTCTTAAATGGGTTTAATCCACCAATGCAATTTACAGTAGAAACGCAGAGATAATAAATTATAATAAACTACCATATTTGAATGTAATTGTTAGTAGACACCAAAATATGATGACGGTTAGCTGGTATCAAAAACCCACTGCATCCGGTGGTCTGATTAATTTTCATTAAAAACATCCGAGAAGAATTAGAATAAATACAGCAAATAATTTCATCAGATGAGTACCCACCATTAGTGACGAAGAGAAATCTTAGACATGAACAATTTTCCGAAAACATTTATAAACATTTTAATATCTAAAAAGAGTGACACAATAGTAAGAAGAGAGACTAGTCCACAGTATTGTTAAGAACTAACATATATGTATAAACGGTTGAAAAACTCAGATCTGTATGACATCGAAAAATTTCAACTTGCATTTAAAACAAATAATACAATGAAGAGTCTATATAGCAATATTAAGACAAAATTAAAGAAAGAAGAAAAATGCAATGTTATATATAGCACTAACTGCAACAGCGACGGCTCAGGCACATGCAATAAAAGTTACGTAGGAACAACTAAAAATAAACTAAAGACCAGACTAATATCTCATAAATCAGACATAAGAATGAAGAACAAACCCATGGAGCAAAAAACTGCACTTGCGGCCCACTCTGCAAAGGAAAAATCATGTGCCAAATATTGATATTGTAAAAATATTACAACAAGAAAACCATTATTCCAGGAGATTTACTTTAGAGATGTTACACATAATTGACGTTCCTGCAGAGAAAAGACTTAACTACAAACAAGACACAGAAAAATGCGCTTAAATTTACAGAAGTGTGATAAACAATATAAACAAATCAGTTTTCGCAGCTTAAGACTACAGACGATCGACATATATAAAATATGTCAACTTAATCTATTTTTATTTAATTATTAATTTAAATGTATGTAATTGTGATATAAGATATAATAAAAAATTAATTTTAATGTTAATCATATATTGTTTTGTACCCAACAGTGTTCCCCTGAAGATAAATAGCGAAGGTATTCGAAATATTGGGAAGATAAGATTAAATAAAGATTAAATAATCAAAAATATTTAATGTTTATTGATATTTTCAAAACATGACCTATAGCCGAACGATGGAAATACGAATATTATTATAATACAACAGGTCAACGATTTCACTAAATATATATATATATATATATATATATATATATATATATTGTTACGTTTTTAGACCTTTTCGTAAAAACGGTTTTATTACTTATCCTTCAAGGATTCGTTTTATTGCATCAAATGGAAACACGGACATATTAATTTCAGAAATAAAATGCGGCAACACTTTATTTATTAATTTATTAACACGAGTATTTGTACTACTCAACACTTAGCGATGTTAACACGTCTATATTTGAAATCACACTGACTCGCTGAGTTCTGGCAGCGCCTTTATGTAGCAAAAATGACGTCGTCTGGTAACCTCGCGAAACTTCTGGGCATAGTGGTTATATTTTACTTGACATGGAGCTATACACGTGTGTTTGTATACATGACAATGCTGACTTGTTTGCTTTGCTTATGGTGACTATGTGTGGTTGTATGTATGAGTGTTCTGTGTGTTTTGCCTATGGTAACTATGAGTGGTTGTATGGATGAGTGTTCTGTGGTTTTGTTTCTTCTTCTGCTGTGTGTATGTGGTTGTGTATACTTGTGAACCTGTTTAGCTTTATTAGCAGCGAATACTTGCATACAAGATCATTAAGAATAATATCTCTTAGCATTTATGTTGCTAGGTTTTTCGTTGTTGTTGTTTACACTTATCAGTGGCGCAGCCTCGAATGATCTTGTATATTCTGGAGAATTCCATTTCCGTTAATTTGAATATTATCTATACAGTGTTGACCAGGGTTGTAACATTTTGACAACTATAGATTAATTGGCATTGCTGCCAAGTACATATAGCCACATTGTCGTTTTATTTAATTCTTTTTCTAATCTTTGTAACAATATATATATATATATATATATATATATATATATATGTATATATATATATATATATATATATATATATATATATATATATGTATATACATAATGATATAGTCATAATGATAATGTTAGTAGAAAGCATTTCAGAAAAAAATGTTTTTATGGAAAAAAATTCTTTGATTATAAAAAATTTCATAAGCTGCATCTCTTCATAAAAAAATTGCAATAAAAATCTTTTAATAGAAAACATTTTATAATAAAACATTTTCGTAAATTGTATATACAGAAAGAAAATTTTTCGTTACAACTCATTTTCTATAAAATATTCGATATCGATAATTTTTATATCGAAAAGTTTGTGTATCAAAAAATTTTCCGTAGAAAACCTTTTATAAAAAATTTTTTGTACATAGAATAGAAATGCTTAATCCTTTTGTAACAACTTTAATGCGTGAGCATTCTTCATGGAAAATCTATACGTACATATCATCTAGTGCTCAGAAAGCTAAAATTTTAAATCATTAGAAAGGAAAATACTTTTTTGTAATATGTTTTATTGCCAATAATGTAATTTGAATTTAAATACTACGGATATATTATTTTACGAAGTTTAAAGTAGTCCTAAAAAATTGCATCAGATATTGCGGCGCGAGTCGATTTATATTTGTTCCTACACAAATAAAATACATATTCTTTACCCTACATTAATACAAACAATTGTTACGCTCATTTCACATGCATACATTTTTATTCACATACATACATATGTATATTTATTTTTTGAATAATGCGTTTGAGGTGGCAAAGATGCGCACAGTTGGACAAAAGAGATTCTAAGTAAATGGTTTTGGGTATGGACGAAATGATCATAAGAAAAGAGTTAAGGTATAAACATTGTTTAGATACATATAATAGATGGATGCGAAACAACAGGTTTTGCAAGAACTAAGGTATTGGTACTCATGCATGTGTTTTATGGTAAAACCATTGTTTTCTAATTGGAGTATAATTTGGAAAAATTCGCGTGAGATACACAACGCAATTTTTAGCAGAACTGTTGTAGCTGCTAATAAAACAATATGCAAAACTGTACAATTTAAGAGCTGTTCTGCAAAAGTGGCCCTTTCAATAGCTCAGTTTGTGGAAAATATTTATGAGATTTCCTTTTGTTTTAATAGTGGTTCTCTTTATGGCGATAACTGCTACAGATCTGCAGTTCAACTTAAGTATGAACTTCACAAATTTATACAACTGGATGACGTGGAATTTTTTGACCAGAAAAATCGTGTTTTCTTTTTCAATGGTATGAAGTTTTTTTTTAGTTCAGTCCATTTACTGGTTAATGACATTTTAAAAGAAGGGTGTGATTTATATAATATCATGACAAAATCTCTTAATCAGGACAAGTTAGAAAATATATTTTCTCTACTGCGGCAAAAGGAAGACAACAATAGCAACCCTTCCGTAGCCGAGTTATATATTATTTTGGCAAACGTTATGTGTAACTGTGAAGTTGAACAAAACGAGATTCACCAAATTGATACTTATGATGTATGTTTACCAAAGAGTAATGGTTATGATGTATAGCTTTTTATATTCTTTAAGATCAGTCTCTGAAAGATTTTGGAAATTTAGTTGCTCCATCAGACAAACTAATGGATGCAAGTAAAAAGCATATTTTAATATATCAAAATATCTTTAAAACTGAACCGGAACGAAATAGTATAAAATCGTTTGTTATTGACTTGTGCAAACGCTCAACCCCAGAATGTTTAAGTGATGATTGTTTCGACTATAAACAGCAATCATTGGACTTTTTATTATTTGTCCTCCTTCGGAAGCACTGTTCTTGGGTTATAGAAAAAGGTACATAGTTCTAAGCAAAGAAAAGTGCAGATTTTTTCAAATAAATAAAAATACGGAAGCAATTAAAAAAAAGTAATAAAAAACAAATATAACAAGAAATATATAAATAAATGCAAAATATTAAAATAAACAATATATTACTAATAATATTTAAATTTTTTTCTTTATACACATTTTTAAAAAGGTTTAAATATATTTATTAAAACTCCAAATCTCATGACTTAACAAAATAAACGTATCCTTTTTTATATTATATACAATATAGTAATACAATTTATAGAAAGGGTTATTGCATATGACCAATTTATATGAATAAAATGATTTTCTTTGAATTCCTTCATAACTTATTTCTAATACAAAATCAATTCTTCTAATTTAACAAAGCAAATGCAATCAAAATTTTTGATTTATCATGAATTAATTTATGTTTCAATTCAATTCATATTTAAGACAAAATGAGTTTATTTAAAATAAAACAGGTCAATACCTAAATGATTCACAGATCCACTAAAAAATATCATTGAATAACAGCTCCACCGTCTATACAGAATTTTGGCGCTAATTTTGTAATTTACTACTGCCGAACGAATAACCTGCGCCAATAAAATAAAATTTGTTGATACTTAATTTTTGAATAAATAATATACATATATACTAGGTGCTCCCCGCGGTTTCACCCGCGTAAGTCTTCATCAAGTGGGAATATCGGGTTAAAAGTAGGCTATATGTTGAGATATATATTGTCTCTAGCTGGAAATATGTATGTTTATAGCTATTAATAATCACGATTTCAAAAGTAAAGTAGGTTGGCTACTTTCCCTTAATAGTAGGGAAGTACATATTAATGATAATAAGTTTCATTATTTTTACGGTTTGCAATTATAATTAAACATATGTAATTTACATAAGTATAAAACTGCATTATCAGAGGATATATTGCAAAAATTGATACCTCCAAAGGCAAATACTTTATATACAAATTTGAAAAAAAATAATAAACAACCCAACAAAAAAAATCAGTACAATAGGTAACGACAAATATTATTTTTTCAAATTAAACAAATTTAAATATTTTTTCCTTCTTACTTGACACATGTAATACATATATATGTATATATACTATATATATGTATGTATATATAAATAAAAAATTATTACAAGAAACTTATATATATTATGTACATATATCATAATAATATGTGCCATCATCGCATCGGTGCTGATAGATACATTTTCGTTTATCCAACAACACCACAAGTATTATGTACCCTACAATAATTTACGCAGCAGTATTTACGCTTCGGAGAAAGGATCTATTCTGTACAACATAAAAGTACATGCACAATAACAAATTTCTGCAAAAAATAATAACACATTCCGCCTCACAAGTTTCATTGTTGAATGCTCTAGGCATACCAACAATTTTTTGTTATTCGAACAAATAAATACTCAAGACAAGATGAAGTATGTTTGACAACAAAGTAATATTACGACCCGCATATAAATTTTTTCGTGGTTATCATGCATAATCTTTGGTAATATACACATGATCGACCCTACCGATAGGACTCGATATAACAAAATAATAATGTGTACATGATTAAAGGCGCAAATGCTGGTTGTGCAAAGTAAAAGAAATAATTACGTTGATAATATGTCTAATAACAAAGTTAACTGTTTTTGTAAAATATATATTTATTCCCTTAATAAACTTGATATTGAGAAGGGCAAAGTTTTCTCAAATTTCAATCACTACATTACACATGCATACATATCTCTTTGCGACGAGTAGTATATGTTGCATTATATACTAATTAAATACATACATATAATATGGGTATTTATACATATATACGAATATTAAAAACTTTATTCTATATATTGTAGCGTATTTTTGAATGTATATAATTAAAAATAAAAGCTTTTACAAAACATTTCTTAAAAAATATATTAAGTTAAAATTAAAAAGGTAGGAGTTTTCTCAAAAGCTAGTGTGCGTGTGGATGGATTTAATTTTTTTTAGTATTACTATATACTAATAAACCAATATTGAACTGACTAAAATGCTGATGCATATATATATATATATATATATATATATATATATATATATATATAAATATATATAATATAACTAGTTTCTGATTGATCATAAACTAGTTTTGTAATTAGAGATCTTAATGCATTATAAATTCTGAAACTTGAAACCAAATTATATCTGTAAGTTTATATTGGAACATCTGAAATATCCGAATTTTTCTATGAATGCACACATACAACATGTTAACGTTATCTTACAATTTTTATTAGTCTTGGACTAGCATCCTAGAACTAGAAAACGATGCATGTGTTTTATGGTAAAACCATTGTTTTCTAATTGGAGTATAATTTGGAAAAATTCGCGTGAGATACACAACGCAATTTTTAGCAGAACTGTTGTAGCTGCTAATAAAACAATATGCAAAACTGTACAAGTAAAAGAAATAATTACGTTGATAATATGTCTAATAACAAAGTTAACTGTTTTTGTAAAATATATATTTATTCCCTTAATAAACTTGATATTGAGAAGGGCAAAGTTTTCTCAAATTTCAATCACTACATTACACATGCATACATATCTCTTTGCGACGAGTAGTATATGTTGCATTATATACTAATTAAATACATACATATAATATGGGTATTTATACATATATACGAATATTAAAAACTTTATTCTATATATTGTAGCGTATTTTTGAATGTATATAATTAAAAATAAAAGCTTTTACAAAACATTTCTTAAAAAATATATTAAGTTAAAATTAAAAAGGTAGGAGTTTTCTCAAAAGCTAGTGTGCGTGTGGATGGATTTAATTTTTTTTAGTATTACTATATACTAATAAACCAATATTGAACTGACTAAAATGCTGATGCATATATATATATATATATATATATATATATATATATATATATATATAAATATATATAATATAACTAGTTTCTGATTGATCATAAACTAGTTTTGTAATTAGAGATCTTAATGCATTATAAATTCTGAAACTTGAAACCAAATTATATCTGTAAGTTTATATTGGAACATCTGAAATATCCGAATTTTTCTATGAATGCACACATACAACATGTTAACGTTATCTTACAATTTTTATTAGTCTTGGACTAGCATCCTAGAACTAGAAAACGATAGGATTAAAAAACAAGGAAAGCAAATATAGAGTTTGTTTTGTAACTATTTTTAATTTGTTATTCACCGATGAATTTGACGATATCAAATACTATAGTAACTTCTTCCAGGAGAACAATTTCTTTTTATTAGTATATATAAAACAATTGAGTTTATTTTTCCGTAGGTGTAACAAGAATTATAGGTACAGATCCATATGTAGCTGTCACATATCCGAATTATGTACATTATACCTTTTGATGTGCAAACAGCTATAGGCTACTTACCCCTTTTTCACAATACAATCACAAATTTTGATTAAGATGTGCCATGTAATCGTTAACCAATCCTAAAGCGTTATCATGAGTGTATTGTTATGTATGAGTGTATTAGTGTAATCATAAGGAGAAGAAGTATAGTAGCTACTAATTTTCACTAATTATCGTACATTATGTTATCGTAGGAAAATAAAAACAAATAAATAAAATAAATACAAAAACATTTAATTTTATTAACTTTCAAAAATATTTTTTAATAACAAATTTAATAAAAAACAAACCAAAATAAGGAAAACAAAAAACTAAACTTGTGAAACTAAAAGTCTTCTTCGTCTTTGAGATTGTCATTCATATGGACAACAAGAAGTACATAAAAATTTAATAGCTGCATGTAATTTTCACCAACATATAATTTTTTTACACTTTTATTATGAATACGGACCTACGATTTTACTGGTAATGCAAATTAAATTCCATTATCAGTAAAAATTTTATGAATTTTTTCAGTAATCAGTAAATTTACCGCTTAATGCAATTTATAATGCAGTACATATACGAGTATACTACAATGTGCTCATTTACTAACCAAATAAGTTATATAAAACAAACAAAAACCAGCGAATTCCTAAGTACTTACATTATTAAAAGTTTTGATCTCTTAATTATTTAATTTAAAATATATACTAAAAGCATAACTACTTCCAACTTAAGAAAAAATATTTCATTACTATCGGACTCGGTTTTTCCAAGCCCCCAGGAGAGCTAGAGACTTCATTCTTGGACTGATCGATTGGAATTGAGCTAACTTAGCGTGGTATTGAAATTCAGAAAAATCGTAAGGACGGTTCCAGAGCTGGAAAGCTTACACCTCGACGCAAAATTAACACCAAAAACCGATTATTTTTTTATTTATTTGAACGTTTAACCTATTTCATGCTTTGGGACTCCTCAATTGTCCGTTGAAACTAAAATTTTTTTTCCAGGGATGGGAAATTAAATTTTTTTTACACATTTGGTATTTTGTGGTACACATAGTAACTAAAATGTTTAAAAACTTTAAGTTTTTCTTAAATAAAACCGTCTTTGGTGTAATGAAGATTTGCATCGATGAAAAAAAATTTAAGAATTTAAAGTTCCCATCCAGGGTTAGGAAATTTAAATTTTTTTTATACAATAAGCTAAACAAAAATCAACTGACGTCGTTTTTTCCTGGTAATAGTTGTTTTTTACTTCGGAAAAACCAAATTGATATCAAAACTTAAAAAAATTCAAAAGTTCGATTGCAGGGTTCGATACTCCAATATTTTGTAGTACATGAAAGTAACGAAAGTGGTTAAAAATTTGTAGTTTTTCTTAAATAAAACCGCTTTATACATCATGAAGACTTCCATTTTTAAAAAATAATTTTAAAAAAATTAAGTTTTCGCTTCCAGAGATCGGAAATTGAATTTTTTTTTGGCACATTCGGTATTTCGTGGTAGATATAATAATTACAATGTTTAAAAGTTTTAAGTTTTTCTTAAATAAAACAGTTTTATACATCAGAAAGATTTGCTTAGATGGAAAAAAATTAAAAATTCTCATCCAGGGTTAGGAAATTTAAACTTTTCATACATTAACATAACCAAAAATGAACTAACTTCGCTTTTTCCTGGTTAAAATTATTTTCTATTCTGGCAAAACAAAATTGGTATCGAAAATTTAAAAAAATCATAATTTCGATTCCAGGGTTCGATACTGAAATATTTCGTAGTACATGAAAGTAACGAAATGAATATTTGCATTGATGAAAAATTTCTTCGCTTCCAGGGGTGGGAAATTGAAATTTTATAAAAATCAAATGGCAACTAACGCAGTTTTTTTTATTAATTAAAACTATTTTTTAATTCAGGAAAAGACCAAATTAAAATCAAGTACTTAAAAAATCTATATTTTGATTCCAATATTTTGTATAACATGAAAGTTGCCAAAATAGTTAAAAATTTGTAGTTTTGCTTAAATAAAACCGGTTTACACATTTTGAAGATTGGTAAAAAAAATTTGAAAAATTTAAATTTCGTTTCCAGGCGTGGGATATTTTGAATATTTTTTATTTATAAAAGTAACCAAAATATGCAACTGAAGTTGTTTTTATTGCGCTTATAAATTAGAAAGCACAAAAGTGGTACTTAAAAATATATGTAATGCCCGACGTACGTTGGTGAAGGGTATATAAGATTCGGCACAGCCGAATATATCACTTTTACTAGTTTTATATGAAATACGTTTTCACTAATTGTTAAGACTTTTCTTATAATAATTCTCTTACTGTGTTTAGAATAATAATTTATTTTCCTATCTGAAGCTGTTAGCTTTTGATACCATTCCATTGCCATATTTTATCTCCCCTCTCAACTAAAGTATCTAAATAAGGCACTCTAAATTACATTCTTTTTCAATTGTAAATTTAACATTACTATTAAAACTATTTAATGTATCTAGCATAGTCTCAATTCCATTCTCAGATATAATACAAAACAAATCATCTTCCATAACAATGTATAGATGCTACAACTGGTGACGCTAGAGAACTCATAGGCAATCCTTTTTGTTCAAAATAAAAATTTTCATCATGTAATCGTTAACCAATCGTAAGGCATTATCAACTCTGTGTGAGCTATGTATATACGGACAACAAGAAGTACAGTGAAACTTAACAGCTGCATAGAAATACACTCAGCACTATCTAGTGTGCAATAGTAGCTACTAATTATCACTAATTCTCGTACATTATTTTATTGTAGCCAAATAAAAACCAATAAACAAAATTAATACAAAAAACATTCAATTTTAATTACTTTTAAAAAGGTTTCTTGCACTTTTAATACAAAATTTACAAAAACAAACCAAAATAAGGAAAACAAAAACTAAACTAAAAGTCTTCTTCGTCTTTGATATTGTAATTCATACAGTTAACAAGAAGTACAGAGAAACTTAGCAGCTGCATATAAATACCATCTAGTGTGGTTTAGTAGCTACTAATTTTCACTAACATATAATTGTGCCAGCTATGTACAGTTCGAAAAACATTGCTGTAAAATAACTACATGCATTACATATCAGTAAATAGCTTGTCGACCGCAACAAATACAAAATAATAAAATATTTTACAAAACACCAAAATATTATAACTCAGAACATAAAACAACACAAAGTGTATCAAAGCTGAATGGAGGGGAGGTACTGCCGATTCTTATAAAATTTTTATATGATTCCAGTATAAATTAAAAAAAAAATTTATAGAGTTCAGTAAAAGAAAGAAGAGCCAGAAGCGCTGCAAATCAACGGGGCTATAGAGCGAAGAAGCACATGCGCATGGCTGTAATAGGGCTATTACACCGGCGTACATGTTAGCCGACATGCTCGACAACGTGCCAAATCTCCCGGTGTAATAGAATTTCGTGCGACATGTTGGTCGGTTTTAAAAAATTTTTGATTTTCTGATGTTCGTGGCGCACAAACATACTGGTGTAATAACGTATCGGTCGTAGTCAGTGTTGCAAAAATTTTTAGGGGGAAAATCTGCAAAATTGAACAATTTCTCAAGAAAAAATCTGCAAAATCTGCACTTTATTTTTAATATCTTCAAAGCAATTTTCAACACAACTTTTTTATATTTCACTCAAACAAACTTATGGTTTGTTAATAAAAATTATCCATACGTGTGTACATTTGTGAACTCAAATAAATAAAATAACGAAACAAGTAAGAAATTCAATCGTATATACACATGTAGGTATATATGTATGTAAGATATAAATCTTCATATGAGAAAATTATTTAATAATAAATAATATTAATTATTTAAGCATAGTTAAATGCAAATCAATTGCGTATGTAAGTATGTACTTTGGCATACTTTGCTCATATGATCTGCCACTGCGAAAAGCAAGTTGTGCTCCCAGAATGTTCCGATAAAAATATTTCACTGATTTTTTATTGATCAGCTACGTATTTCGATACTTCAATATGCTTTTTTGTTTAAGAGAGTGCCATTAAATCACGTTTACCTGCAGTTGCCTTAAGGTTCGTATTACAAATTTTGCAATAAATTGATTAGATACGTTTTTCCGCCCAATAATCTAAATCCGGATCCTTCAGCCAATCTTTTCTCATATTACGGTTTTTCCTATGGTTTGTCTAAACTTTGATAAATTGAAATATATAGCAAAATTAAACAAAATATATTAAATACCGATATTAAATACATCTGTATGTAATTATGTACATCCATGAGTAGGAATGAAAGTCCATATAAAGATTTAGAAAATATTGCTCATGAATTTTGTTTTTTCACAATATAACACAAAAAGATTTCCGCTGAAAATTTTGTACCTATGTATGTACATACGTCTTTTTGCATTTAGTTTGCAACATCCGTTATTACTTTTTTTCCAAAGTAATTTTGGTTGAATATTACTTTACAGCGAAAATACCAACACTTAATTGCTTAAAATGTAAAAGGTAGTAGCAATATAAGAAAAAAAAAATGTCCATATTATTAAAGTTAAAAGATCTGCGCTTTTGGACCAAATATCTTCATATCTGGATTTCGTCTTTTTGGAGTGGAGAAATCTGCAAAATCTAGAAAATCTAGATAAATCTGCATTTCTGGCAACCGTGGTCGTACCTCATGTAAAAATTCAGTTCACTTGTTGCCGTTGCTGTGCGTTGATCGGAAAGTTGCAAAAAATGTGTTTCAGTAACGTTAGTTTTTGGGAAGAATTAATTGAATTATATAAAAACCTGTCGCAATTGTGGAAAAAAACATCAGATTTATACTACAATAGGCAATTAAATATTATTGGGTACAATATATTAAATTTTGTCTTCGTTTTCGTCCTCTTGTAATTGTATTTAATTGATAAGCATCGCCGCTACAACTTTCCGTGTCATTGACATGCTTTCGCTTAAAAAATTTCTGTATACTGAACATTTGGCATTTTGCGGCTAGATATACCTTTTTTTTTATTATATATATATATATATATAATTATATATATATATATATATATATATATATATATATATATATGTATATATATATACATATATATATTTATAAATATAGCATTTTTTTAGCATTCCTTATATTATTCAAAACATTTATTTATTCAAAATAGTAATTAATCTTAGTCTCAAAATCTGTAGAAGAAATTACAGCTTTGGAGTATCAGTGTCAGAAACTAAATTCATATGAATGGTTCAATAGGAATTCAACAGTTGAGTTTTTGGTAAATTTATATCAATATAAAAATGTACTAAATGAAAATACCTTTTGCGAATTAGCCACTTTTGCATTGAAGTTCTTGGTTTTTTCATTTAGCAACGCGTTTTTAGGGGCATGAATCTCATAAGAACGAAAATTCGAAACAGAATGATGTAAACATTTTGAATTCGATACTTTATGTTAGGCAAGTTTTAAAATAACGAATGATCTCATTAAACAATGTGATAAGAATATATATTATAATGATATATCGAACAAAACTTCAGAAGCTAAAGAATATTGATTTTTTATTTATTTTATTTATTTATTTATTTATTTTACAGTCTATGAATTTACAATTCTTACAGACTATTTACATACATATACAGATTAAAATTCAAAGAAATATCAATTATTGGCTGTTATTTAATGCAAACAAAATATTTCGTTTAATCAAATTTTCACTGAAAGAGAAATCAACATAATAATATATCTTGTTAAAGTTCTTACAGCATCTAATAAAAGGATCAGAATTAGCGTAATTTGTTCTTAGAAATTTAATATTAAGTAGACAGAAGAAACGAGTAGGACGTTGAGGAACACAAAATGATAAATTTTCAATTAAGAATTCAGAGCAGGTTTTACCATTAATTATATTTAAAATAAATAAAGTGTTTAACATAGATCTTCGACTACTTAGGGATGGTAACTTAATAAGAGCTAGTCTAGCTTTATAAGAAGGCAAACAAAATGGGTTCCATTGCAAACTTCGAAGACAAAATATTAAAAATTGTTTTTGTACAGATTCAATTGTGTTGATGTAAACCTTATATGTTGGATCCCATATTATTGATCCATATTCCAAAATGGGACAACCAAGCGATGTGAAAAGCTGCTTAGTAACATAAGGATCTTCAAATTCCTTTTCCCAGCGTTTGATGAACCCCAGTTGACTTCTGGCTTTTCTAACGGTTAGAGATATATGTTGAATAAAATTCAGTTTTGGATCTAGTAAAATTCCAAGATCTGTGAAAGTGCAAACATATTCCAGCTCATAACCACCCAAAAAATATTTTACGTTGAAATGGCTCCTCCAAAAGAAACACATATGCTTGCATTTTTTTAGATTCAATGTCATTAAATTCATTTCACATCAAGAGTACAAAGAGTTTAAATCTGCTTGAAGAAACTTATGATCATCAAAGATATTGTAGGTAAAAAATATTTTTACGTCATCAGCATACATAAGAATGAATGAGTTTTTGATAACTGCAGGTAAGTCATTGATAAATAGTGAAAATAATAGGGGTCCCAGATGACTTCCCTGGGGAACACCAGACGTAACGGGGATCGGTTTATCGAACAGTATTCTTTTCTCTTGTTTTAAACATAAACTCACGAACGTATATACCATCAGGCCAAAATCCAGGAGAAATAATATTGTTGAATAACTCATCCGGTACTGTAATTTTAAAAGATGCTACTATTCTTGGTTCTGTGTAGGAAAATTTATACACTGATACACCTAAGTTGGTACCACAATTCAAATTTATGTACGATTGGAGTTCTTCGACAGTAGTATCGGACGCTAGTCGAGACACGAAAATTGTTTTATTTGGCGGTATAACTCTAAGTGTATTGGGACGATTCACAATAGAGTTAACGTTACTTGACGATGCTAAAGTTTGAGCATTACTAGTACACTCATCTGGCAAATTATTTGTTACTGCAGCACTAACAGGAGTCTCTAGGGCTACTGCAGTGCTTAAAACGTTATTTGATGAAACATGATTTGCTAGAGAAATCATGTCACTGCTCTCAGAATTAGAACCAGCTGCTACAGGTAAATCACATGGAGAGGCACGGTTCTCGGATGTTTGCGTGGGATTATTTTCCATTGGCACAGAGATTAGATCTTTATTTTTATTTTTATTAGCTTTCCTAGCAGATTTCCTAAGCTTGGGAGAAGGTTGGATGGGTGATTTTAATTTTTCAAGCGGTTTATAATCGTCAAAAAGTTTGCCATATGTAGAAATACGGTCCGAAAGCTTGCTTACTTCATTCTGTATTTCGTTAAAGTAAGTCTTAGTACCTTGAAAAAATCTGTAGAAACTGATATCAATCTTTTTACATCTATTGCAGCACCAACGTATAGAATCATTTTTTGAGATAGCATCAGCTACAATCACTGAAAGTCCACTACATTTAAAGTGACACAAATCGTGGCACAGCCAACAGCATATCATATTTTCATAATCGGTATCAAGAGTACATCCATTATTTAGACAAGACATCATATGGGTTTATTTGTAAAATAGCAGTAGGGTAAAAGAGCAATTTAAAATGTTCGCTGGGTTTACCAAAATCAACTCACCAACAGATGGCGACACAGAAATAAATCAATTAACGAATGATAATAAATGTATCAAAATTTTCAGCACAGCCAGCTGATCGCACAGATGGAATAATTTGTGACTATCAGAAGAATTTAAGTAGAGATGATAGTATGTATGTCCAAACATGCATGTATGATTGTCGATATTTAGGTATATGTATGTGTGTGCGTATACTTAGCACCAATTCGAAGTAATATTGAATCAGGCCTAAAAATTACAATTTAATTCAGCACCCAATTACACAATTCCTTCAGCAACAATTCAAGCAGCAAAACACAGCACAGATAAAAATTTTAATGAAGTAATTATTAACTTTTGGAAAACTTTTCACGGAGCGACAGTAAACACGTCTTGAAGTATATCCAGAGCTGGTTATAGAAAAAAAAAATGAAAAAAAAAAAAATTTTTTTGATTGATGGTTTTACTGTAGAATTTTAAAATACGTTACATAAATTGTATTGAAATACGAATTAAAAGCCATTTATGGTTGAAGTTTGATTTTTTGTTAATATTATAATAATTTAGTGTGATATTGAATTTAATGATACATCTTCTTAAAAAAAACATTGATGTACAATAAGTGTTTAGAGGGAAGCATTATGAAAAATAAACCATTTTTAAAGATATATTACCTAAAGTCACAACAGTTAATACAATTAAGATTTTTGCATTATTATTTTTCAATTTGGGATGATTTATAGCCTTATTTTAAAGCAAGTTTAGCTGTAAAATATTTTTATATATCCACACTGGTACTGTAGTATGTTCGACAGTGTAATAGCAAAACGTAAACTTCGCCGTCGAGCATGTTGGCCGACATGTACGCCAGTGTAATAGGCCTATAATGCGTGCACAACAACAACATTATCTACCGCAGCAGGAACAACTGCCACAATAGGAGTAGAGCTGTACCGAACTGAATCAAACGCTCTCAAACGTTCGTTTTTGACAAGAACCTCTAATCAAACCCATGTAATTTAAATGGGTTTGATTAGAGGTTCTTGTCAAAAACGAACGTTTGAGAGCGTTTGATTCAGCTCGGTACAGCTCTAAATAGGAGCCATTAAGAAATTTACTAAGAGCATAAGCACTTCTAACTAAAAAAAATTTCAGTACGGCTGACTTTCAAAACTTTCGTATACAAAGATTGTATACTAGAGTTGTACCGAACTGAATCAAACGCTCTCAAACGCTCGTTTTTGACAAGAACCTCTAATCAAACCCTTTTAAATTACATGGGTTTGATTAGAGGTTCTTGTCAAAAACGAGCGTTTGAGTGCGTTTGATTCAGTTCGGTACAGCTCTATTGTATACAGTATTGCTACTGTATTTAAACCACATACATATGCAAAGTTCCGAAACAATGCATCAACTATAAAACCGAAGCTTTGCTTGCTTTCTTACTGCGTTAGAAATGCTTTGCGGTGGCGTTTTGAAGTGGTAAACATGTTATAATTATTGGACTAAGGCGTTATGAAATGATATGCTTTGTTCAAAGGCAAAGAAATTGACGTTTTAGAAGTCAGCCTATTAGATGTTGAACCATCTCCCCTGTGATCGGACTCACATTGCTTTTTTTAATAATTGTAATATATCTACTAAGTTCATTTTGTACTAAGTTTTTTGTAGTTTTTCTGTCTGATTCCTATTCAGAATTTTGTAATTATACTTATCAAAAAATTAAACAATGATAAATCACATGGGTAGAATAGCAATTCTTATATTATGTAAAAAAAATTTCCAATAAAAGCTTTTTAATAACTTACTGTTATATATAAAAATTTTTTTCCAATAATTCTTACTCTCCAGATGCTTCGAAAGTTTCTAAAATTGTTGCATTAATGTACTCACATGGACAACAAACATGTTTTATCACCTCAGTGGTTCATTTGAAGACCGCAGCGGCAATTGAAATACACTACATGTTTGTGTATTTCATGCTCGCCTCATATTTAATCTGTGGGAAACTAATTTATTTTGTTTTTGGTGCTCAACTAATTTTAAGTAATTATAATTAACTAAATATAAGTATTATCTGAGTAATAGAGTTAAGGGGTTAATCTTTCTTCTCAAAACTGAAATAAAAGAACATTTTCCCAAATGAAATTAGAAATAAAAGTTCCACTGGAGCGACATTATATATATAACTCAATTTAAAAGATTTTATTTAACCTGGTATACAATACGATTACAGTGAACTTAGTAATCTTAGAACTATTTCATTGCTTTCAATTATAGGAAAGTTATTTCGCGATAAAATGTATTGAAAGGTACATAGCAAATATACTCCTGGCTTGCATTTGGGTTGGAAAATTTCTTCGTCTTTATCTTGAGGTAGTTGAGATTCCCATATGATACAATATCATATGCCTTGGATCTCGATTTGACATTCTTGTAAAGCTTAATAACCATGCCCGTTTTAGTCTTGGAAAGGCTTATAGAATAACTGGAATATCGTATAAAATTAATATAATAAACACATATTAGAACAAAACTTCTATTATATAAAAGGGCTTATATTTTCAAAATCAAAATAGTGACGACCTTTCACGAAAACATTTATGTAAGAGATATATCCCATACTTAAAGACAATTTAACTTGTTCAACACAAACTATATATCATTTATAGGTTATATACATATAAACATTTCAGTACGTTGTGAATTTTGTGGTAGGGCTAGGCCTTGTACACATAGGGCATAAAGGTAATATTTATTTATAAATTTTTTTAAATATAGTGCTGATTCCTTCTTCCCAAAATTTTATTTAAGATTCAGAGAGATCACTTGAGGAGTTTTAACTGGTTCCTATGCGCACGTCTCTGGGGCTAAAACAGATCATCAGGGATCCTTTACCCAACATTGCGTAGAATGACTAAAGATATTAACTTATCTTTCTTATTTTCCTACTTTATTACCGATTGTAAGGTTAGGTTTGTCCCAACTCCAATTGCAGTATAAGAGAAAGAAAGAACAATAATATCTAACAATTGTTTTCATATAAAAACAATTACTTATGGTGTTGACAATTTACGGTGTTTTGCGCAAGCACTCACATATTAATTTTTCCCCCCAAACAAACTAATGTATATATTTTTTTTTTGTTTCCTTGTTTCTTTTTTACTTTAATCTTATATTATTAATTTTAATTTTAAGTATGCTTTTTTAAGGACATTAAGGATATGATAGCTTCGGGAGCAAGAGCGAATATAACAATCTTTATTGTTTAATGTTATTATTTGGATCTAAATCATGTTAAAATTGATGTTGAACTTCGTTTTCCGTTTATTAAGATATTACCTTATAATCTCAACTTTGTTAATCTTACATTGTAATAATTTTGTGTGTGTTATGAAAGGCTCAATCAAAATTAAATATACGGCGGTTGTTGTTTTTTGTTTTAAATTAAGTTCTTGTACACAAAATTTATTTCAACTATCAACAAAACCTACTGAAATAATCTGTCTTTCAGGTGAGCAATTTTCGAAATTACTACAATGGGATTCCAGTCAAATCGATCACTCCGATTTAGATTTTTCTAAATGGAAAACTATCACAGCAGCAGACCTTCTCTGTATTAATTCGAACTTGCAACAAGTACCTTTGAATATATTTCAAGTTCCTTCAAAATTGTAAGTACATAGACTATACATTTTGCAAAGCTTTTTTAATGCATACATACCTTTATACACATGTATGTGTAGATATTCTTACATATGCATTTATCCAGAAGCACATAACTATCACACAGAATATCATAAACACATGAGGTTTTTAAAGATACTTGTTCGCTGTATCAATTTGATTGGTTTATCGGTAAAAACGTGCGGTATACAAATTGTCAATGCTTTTCATGTCAACTACTAGTAAAATATATCCAGTACACCCTGCTTTTTCTGCTCTTAATTACTAAATAAAAATTAAAATCGTACTCGTTAAATTCATAGTATATTATAATATATGCATTGGATATTGCTCCTGTGAATCAAGTATTATTATCGTATGTTTAAAATTTAAGTATTTGCGTCAGCAACTGGCGTGACAGTCCAACTTGGTGCTGCTCCTAACATTCCAAGAAGTTGAGCGTTACGAGCACACCAGTGCAGTCCTCGTGTCAGGCACAAATGGCAACATATGTACAAGCTACCCTTACATCTATGTAATGGTTAACATTTCAAGAACTATCGAGTTCGAGTTTAAAAAAACACATGATATACTAAGACACATACACACATATATATGAAATCGCTATTTGAGTCTTAAGAACGATCTACATATATAATTCAATATTTAAGGACAATTTCTAGTATATAAATACTGTTCCTGATACACCTCAAATTGCTTATACGCTGGGACCAGTTTTTGTATACTTTCCAATATACATATTGTTACGTTTTTACACCTTTAAAAACACAGTCAAATTAATTTTAGAAATATAATGCGGCAACACTTTTATTTATTACTTTATTAACACGAGTATTTGTACTACTAAACACTTAGCGATGTTAACAGGTCTATATTTGAAATCACACTGACTCGCTGAGCTCTGGCAGCGTCTTTATATAGCAAAGTGATGTCGTCTGGTAACTTCGCGAAGGTTCTGGGCATGGTTGTTATTGGTTATACTTTACTTAACATGTAGCTATGTACGTGTGTTTGTGTACATGACAATGCTGACTTGTGTGTTTTGCTTATGGTAACTATGTGTGGTTGTATGTATGAGTGTTCTGTGTGTTGTGTAGTTTGTTTCTTCTTTTGCTATGTGCATATGGCTGTGTGTACTTGTGAACCTGTTTAGCTTTATTAGCAGCGAATACTTGCGTACAAGATCATTAAGAATAACATCTCTTAGCATTTATATTGCTGGATTTTTCGTTGTTGTTATTTACACTTATTATTAACACAGCCTCGAATGATCTTGTATATTCCGGAGTATTCCATTTCCGTTAATTTGAATATTATATATATTGAATATTATCTATAACTAGAGATTAATTGGTAGTGCTGCCAAGTACATATAGCCACATTGTCGTTTTATTTGAATCTATTTCTAAACTTTGTAACAATATGTGTTTGTCATGTATACAAACACGCGTATATAGCTGCATGTTAAGTAAAGCACAACCAACAACAACCATGCCCAGAAGTTTCGCGGAATTACCAGACAACGTAATTTTTGCTATATAAAGGCGCTGCCAGAGCTCAGCGAGTTAGTGTGATTTCAAATATAGACGTGTTAACATAGGTAATTGTTTAGTAGTACAAATACTCGTGTTAATAAAGTATTTAATAAAAGTGTTGCCGCATTATATTTCTAAAATTAATTTGTCTGTGTTTTAATTTGATGTAATTAAACGAATCCTGCAAGGATAAGTAAAAAAAAAATCGTTTTTACGAAAAGGTGTAAAAACGTAACAATATATATATATATATATATATATATATATATATATATATATATATATATGTATATATATATATATATATATATATATATATATATTTGAGAACCAATACTTATAGTTTTTACAAAACCTTTTGTTCGAATCCATCTATTAAATCTAAATTCTGATTATACCTTAACTCTTTTCTTATGATCCTTTCCTCCATAACCAAAACCATTTACTTAGAATCTCTTTCGTCTAACAGTGCGCATTTTTGCTTTAGCACCTCAAACGTATTACTCGTTAGTATATATGAGTAGATATGTGAATAAGAAAACGAGCTTAACAATTGTTTGTATTAATGTAGGGTAAAGAATATGTATTTTATTTGTGTAATATGTAAGTGTTAATACCTACATACATGTGCAGTATCTGATGCATATTTGAGGACTTCTTTCAATTTCGTAAAATAATATGTCCATAGTATTTAAAATCAAATTACTTTATTGACAATAAAATATATTACATAAAAGTAGTTTCCTTTTCTAATGATTTAAAACTTTAACCTTCTGAGCACTAGATGATGTGGAGAATGCTTACGCAATAAAGTTATTATAAAAAGATTAAGCATTTCTATTCTATGTACAACAAATTTTTTATAAAAACTTTTCTACGGAAAATTTTTTGATACACAAACTTTTCTATATAAAAATTATCGATATAGAATATTTGATAGAAAATAAATTGTAATAAAAAATTTTCTTTCTGTATATATATATATATTTTACAAAAAATGTTTTCTATTGAAAGATTGTTATTAAAATTTTTTTTATGAAGAGATGTAGCTTATGAAATTTTTTATAATCAAAGAATTGTATTTCCATAGAAACATTTTTGTTTTAAAAATTTTTTCTACTAAAGCCTACAGTACACGGCATGTAAAAACCCACATGCGCATGTGTCTGTGACGTCACTGGAATAAGCATTATTCTGTTTACGTTTTTTAAAATGTAGCAATGGCAAAATTCAAATGTGACACATGTAGTCGAGCGTACACATTTGCAATGGTAGCATATGTACATTTTTAATTGGGTACATGTGTATTACCAGTACACGGCATGTGAGATATGTACAAATTTCACATGACTATATGTACAACAGTAATATGTTAATGAGTCTTTTTTATAAGAGGTTGTGAAGGAAATTCTTTTGCCACAAAAAAAATTAATGTCGAAGGAGAAGTGTGGACGAAACCGTGGTTGGCAAAACGCAACACAGAAGGGTATTGCCTCATTTATATCGAGGATTCGTTCGTATGACTGCAGATCAATTTGAACGTTTACTAATATTGGTTACACCTTATATCCATAAGTAGGATAATAATATACGGCTAAGTATTTCACCAGCGAATCGTTTGACGGTGGCGCTGCGTTACTTGGCAACAGGCGAAAACTTTACGTCCTTACAATATAGATGTATTCCGCATTCAGCAAATCACAATCTCGCGAATTATACCGGAAGTGCTTAATGCAATATACTATGCACTTGCCAACGAGTATTTTAAAGTGAGTTTCTTATTTGAAAATGCACCATGTTTTATAATTTTTCTTCTATATACAGCTCCCAAAACATGAAAAAGAATGAGAAAGAGTATCTAAACAGTTCAATACAAGGTGGCATTTCCCTAATTATTGGCGCTGTTGACGGAAAACATGTTGTCATGATAGCTCCGCCGAATTCTGGTAGTGTATTTTATTATTGATTAAATTATTGATCTCCTCATCTGTCCAAATATGTTATATTTTCCTGTCGCCTGCTGTGGATTTTCTTTGGCTTTTTGGCTTCAAAGCAGCACCACAATCAGCTTCGTCTCCATTAATATAATCGCACATTTTTCTTATCCACAGCACAATAACACCAAATTATAAAATAAAAACTAAAACCTGTTGCACACTCAACTATTTTTGTTAATCAGTGTTGCCAGTGTTTAAACAATTTTGTTACCCGAATTCTTACAAGAAAATTACCACGGCTATTTGTGGTTTTCTTATTAACATACTGCGTATCAGGGAATGAAACCACTGTTAATTTTATAATAGAACTAGTAGTTTCTGTATGCGATGACGCAAAAATAAAAATATTTTTAATTCAATAAAGAAAACTTTATTAACAATGTAAAATGTGATTTTTTAAGACTTTCAAAATAATATAAAAAAATATACAAAATCAAAAGCAACTTATTATTTTATATCATTCAGTGTAATAATGTAAATCAAGTACGATTTTCTTACCATGGCTTTTGAGTACAAGTTTATGGAATTACATATTATAAATTAATGCTAATTATTATTACATTACACGTTAGTCTTACCCTTCATAAAATTCGTATCGCATTTGATAGGAGACATAAGACACTGGTAACGCTGTTAATGTCCACATGCCCTTGAAAAATGTTGCATCGAAAATTCTTGCGCCTACATATTTGTGACAGCCACATGCGTATGTAAAAATATTAAATATGCCAAAACTCGAACGTGTGAACATAGTACCCAGCATATAAAAAACACATGCATGCAAGTGTCTACAAAGGTGCATGTGGTACACATACAAATGTGTACTGCATGTGAGTGTCACAAAAACTGCAAGTACACAATATGTGGTCAATTTAGCTTTATTGTGACGTCAAATTTACTTCAGAGCCACATGCGCATGTGGCTTTTTACATGCCATGTACTATAAGCTTAACATTTTCATTATGAATGAGTTTATTATAAACAATTTTTCATTATAAAATATTTTTTATCTAAAAATTTTAATAGAGATCTTGTTTAGAAAAATATATGAAACATTTTATAATATTTTCTATGGAAAAAATTTCAGTGTGTGCAGACTAAACATTGTAGAATATATAAATGTATGTAAATTGGAAAAAACAAAACAAAAAAGGACAGTTTTCTTCGGCCTCAGCAATAGTATGAAAGAACTATTAAAAAATTTATAATAGCTCTTTCATACTTATGTATGTATGTATGTATGTATGTATGTGCATATATGTATACATATATACAAACATACACAACATAGTGTAAGCAAATATATTAAGTTACTCAAAAATTGTGTTTACAAAAAACATTAGAAAGATCATAAATAAATCATTGGATTTCGAAGCACAAAATCTTTATATTAGAGAGTCTTTGCTTCCGCCTTTAGTTTTTTATCCTAATAAATGAGCTTTCAAACTTACGGTCGCATATAAGTATGTATAAAGAACTTTGTGTAATCTTCTTCGGGCATTAGACATTTTCCCCGCCAGATTTGCCCTAAAACTAATAAAACAAATCGTAAACCTTTAAAACGTTTCTAGATCTTTTACACATCTTTACGCAGCATTTACCGCCCGATATTAAATTGTTTTATGTATTCTCACTTGCATTCATCATGTAATGGAAAAAAAATTACACACGCACATAAATAGATCTAACACGTTTGTTTTAGAGCTGTACCGAACTGAATCAAACGCTCGTTTTTGACAAGAACCTCTAATCAAACCCATGTAATTTAAATGGGTTTGATTAGAGGTTCTTGTCAAAAACGAGCGTTTGAGAGCGTTTGATTCACTTCGGTACAGCTCTAGTGAACAGCCCCTTGTGCGAATACCTTGTTACTAGAGCTGAACCGAACTGAATCAAACGCTCTCAAACGCTCGTTTTTGACAAAAACCTCTAATCCAACCCATTTAAATTACATGGGTTTGATTAGAGGTTCTTGTCAAAAACGAGCGTTTGAGAGTGTTTGAGAGCGTTTGATTCAGTTCGGTACAGCTCTACTTGTTACATGTGCTTTGCATTAACATATTTGTTGGAACATGGTGCAGTGAAGGAAGCAACATACCAAAAAATCTCTTTTTTTTTTTGTTCACGATATCCAACGAGCTGTTTTACGGATTTTGAGCCAGTCTATGGCGATTGATGTGGTTTTTTAATTTCAAGAGCTGATTAGTTTATGAAATCGATCAAAAAGCCATTTAAAAAGTTAAATAAAGCATTCAAATTTAAGTTCAGCAATACGCATGTAGAACAAATCACGAAATAAAATATTAAAATCTTTATTGGTGCCGGCGGTAAGGGAAAAAACGAAGAAAAAAAGCAGAAACAAACTAGAGCTGTACCGAACTGAATCAAACGCTCTCAAACACTCTCAAACGCTCGTTTTTTACAAGAACCTCTAATCAAACCCATGTAATTTAAATGGGTTTGATTAGAGGTTCTTGTTAAAAACGAGCGTTTGAGAGCGTTTGATTCAGTTCGGTACAGCCCTACTGTTCACATATTACGTAAGAAATGATAAAAGTGCAAGGGGTGTTATGATATTTGGGTAATTAATATCGTAAAAGCGATGGGCTTTAACTTATGTGAGAGCAAGTTATATAAAATAACACAAGTCATGAACTCTTAAAATTATTAATCTTTATTGATAAAATGAAACTTAAAGAATGACTGTTATTCAAGAGCTATAATCGATCTACCACAAATGACAGTTATATTGTTCCAGTTTTTTAGCCTTTCATTTTTTATATATTTTAAATAATAATATTGAGCTTGAGGCTTATTTTTATAACAACTTATATATGTATATATTATATATTTCGATATCCTCTGGATATCTTCTTCAGGATAACAAATAAAAATAAATTATAATTTATTAACAATAACAAAATTTTTAAATTATACAAATTTTAATATTTTTCTTGTTTTATGTTTCTATATAAAAATTGAAGTTAATGAAAAATATTTATCTTTTCTATACATATTAAAATACATTTCAAAATATTGAAAACTCTTTTCTTTTCTGCCTACATTATGAAAAATTGAAAAAAAGAGGAATTGAGTATAATAACACTCTACAACACAAAAAATTACAAGATCCGACCTATAAAAAAAGACACGTGTATCGGCGTTTTGAAAGTTAACATCTCAATTTTATTTGCGGGGCATTAAAGTTTCCTAGCTCTGGTACATTCTTATTGTTAACCGGCATAAGAATCCATGGGATCCTTAGATTTTAGGTATAAAATATGTGGAGAAAATTTATGTAAAATCTTACGGAGAACATTTTTGTAGAATATATTAACAATCTAACAAAAATGAGTCCTTCTTGTAAAAAAAAGCAAAAAACACCATTAAAACAGGAATTTAAGGGGTTAAAATGTTTCGAAAAAATATTATCCGTTACATTACAACAAAAACAATAAAAATCAAATTCAAAACAGAAATCAAGTGTCAATTTGCGGTGCATATATTGTGTACATACATAATTTGTTTTGTGATTTGAGTATTTTACTTAAAAAATAACAAAAATTAAAGTAAACAATTAAACTTGACGTGTAAGATTTATTTTAGAAAAAATTTCAAATTTTTTGGAAAAATTGGATTTGTTTTGCTATATCTGCGGTAAATATATTTGAATATTTGAGCTAGAAGTTTTTCCGGATGAACTGTGGACGCCAAAGCATTGCTGTTGCATTTGTTATAACGGCTTAGTTTTGTGGTCCACAGGTAATTAATTTCTTTGTTCTAAGACTATAGTTTTATTTTTGAATTCTCGCTGAAGGTCAACGAAATTCAATGCAGTTTGCTATTCCTATGCGTTGGTTAGTTCCAGGTGAACATAATGACGCTACATGCTACGTGTGCCAAAATAGTCCTATATTAAAGTTGAATATATATAGGCGAAAGAGCTGTACCATCAGCCATGATCCCAGTTCCGCATTCTGACGAACATCCAGTACCTGTGCTACAACTTCGAAGTCCTAGTCATTATGTTGATGGATCAATCGCTGAAACAGGAACCTTTAATCGCAAGACCAATATTAATGTCGCAAGAGCAGTGGCTCGGAGACTAAAAGCAAATCAGAAGTTTTAGCTGCAAACTAAAAAGTCTTCATATAATCGAACCCGGTTTTATACCAACAGGTGTTGTTACTGGTCCAGATATAAAAAAAGCTAATGCAAGACGCTGACTTCGACGAAATTCTTTCACCAATTGAGCTTGACGCGTGGAAAAGCATTAAGGAAGTAGTAAACAATGTCTAAGGCAAAAATCGTTCTCCTACTGTTCGAATATACGTAGACACCATGTTTAGAGCTTTTGAAAAACTAGGCGTTCATATCTCCACAAAAATTCATATATACAGGAATAAATTCAAACCTCTGGAGACATTCTCGTTCCTATATGAAAATGCTCATGATCACTCTTTAATTTTTGTAAAGATGACGCAAAAAACAGTCCAAAAACAAGGGACGCACTCAACAAGTTTTCTCTTTGTTTTGTTGCTTTGGGTAGCCCTTTTCGTATCATATGTTATATTCACAATCTCTAATAATTAATTGCGCGAATTCTTATAAGATCTAAATTTCCTTTAACATATTTGCAAAAATTATATTGTGTATGTTTTAATATAGCTGATCAAAGCATAAACATTGGCGTACAAAACGCATTGCATGTAACCTGTAGTAAGAACACGTGTTATGTACTTCCAGCTTAGTAGATAAAGAGAAATGGAGCGCATCAAAATGTTATATGTAACTTGGTGTCCTGATACAATGAAAACAGATAGTGTATTGCGCAGGTCCGTTATATTTGGATGCGCACCACCTGTTTTGTGTGATATCATAACTTTAAATAAATATTGTGTGAAGAAGTTGTGTTTTGTGTCAGTAAAATTTTAAATAATAATAAAATTTAAAGGTTATAATTGTAACAAACGAACAAAATGAAGTGCAGTGGTGTGACTTGGAATAAAACTTTTTAAAGTGAAGCGTCTGCTTGTAGTTTTTTTCCAATTGCCCAAGTGCTCTTCGAAAGAAAAAGATTAGTTTCTGTGGCCATAAGAGATTCAATCCGATTATTTCTCACATCTGTACACATCATTTTAAAGCGGAAGATTGCGAGAACAAGATGAAGTATGAAATGGGTAGCAATAGTGTTATATTAAGAGTTGTAATATACATATACGTTTACATAGGTCTCGCTAAAATAAGATTTGTTAAAGCAGGCGTAGTTACAACAATACGACGGATTTAACAATATGCGCTACAAGTTAAAAACGTGGTTCGTGATATTGCCGTCCTAAGAAATGCGAAACCCCTTTCTCTTAATTGGGTGGACCATCTGAGCAAAGACGGATTATCAAAGCCAACACAGGAAATGATGTCCTACATAAAAGAATAAGATGATGGGGACAATTTGTTGATTGGAAAAGACTTCTTGAAAATCCATCAAGAGCAATCCCAACAGATAACAGCGAAAAAATTCAAAAAATAATTTTTTCGTGCGAGGATGTACCTGAAAATCACAAGTTTTAATGAACAAATTTCTGAAGATTTAACTAATAGAAAATGGCACAAGACTTTAAATTAAAACCAATTTTAATTTTTTATTATATGTATAAAATATAAAAAACAAATTTATTTCAGTAATAAAAATTGTGTTTTATTTTAATTTTAGAAAATCGACAAGTTCGTATAAAATTAAACAAATTTCGAACAATATTAAAAATTGTTATACAATAAAGATATTTTAGATTATAAGTTATGAAAAAATTAATTATCTTTCTAAAAGAAAATAAATAAAAACAATTCCGTAGCAGTCCCTGAAAAAACTAAAGTTTTTACGTTAAATTGAATTAATATTCATAGGCTAATTGTTCGAAATTAATTAAAATCTCAGAAAGACATGATGATAAATATTCCAAGGCACACAGGAAAGTCAACATCAGTTCTTACATTAAAAAATATATGTATGTTATTCTCGTTTCAAATGGTTGCTCTTTGAATTGTATTTGGGTCAAATATACAATTTGAATGTGATGAAAAACGAAAATTTGCTGTTGTAACTGTTTTTAAAACGATAAAGTATTTACGCACATTTTTAAGAAAAAAGTAAAATATTTGGAAAATATTTGTACCAAATTGTAAGTATATTTGTTAAAGTCTGTACCTTAAGGTAATAAATAAATCAAAAAATAATTTTCAGGGGAAAACATACAAATAATGCCCAGGAGAAGTTTATGGTGAGTGTCATGGGAAAACATCCTCAATTGGCAAAACATTCTTTAAAGGTGATAGAGTGCAAGCTGAAAGACTTTGGCAAACTTTTGCGCAGGAGCAAAACAAGCTCAGTCCATCTTTAAAAGATTGTAACGGATGGAAAACGACATATCTATGTACATATTTGCTGTTTAATTTCAAACTTTAATTTTTGTTCTTAGATATGGGGTGACAAAAAATGTTCTATAAAGAAAAAACTTTCTATAAATAAAAGAGAGGCTCGTACTACGGGTGGAGGACCACATATTAAGTTACATATTTCTAATATAGAAGAAATGATTAGAAAAATATGTGGTCTTTATGACTGCGTTGATGGTACTGAGGGAAGCTTTTGTTATGGAACACGGCAGGAGAATAATGTATCAGACATTTCTTTGGAGGTTAGTCTATGCAAAATAAAGAAATTAAACGTCATAATCTGGAAGTGGAAAAAGAAAATTAAAAAACAATGTTTGGAAATTCAAAAACAACAACTAGAGAAAATGTAACTTAAAATTAACTTCCTCTGAATATGTACAAAGATTAGTGTAAGCAAGTGCTCAAAAAATAATAAATGAATTTAAATAAAAAAACTTTTTAATAAATTATTTTTAAATTTTATTTTTGTTTTGGTAGAAACATCCTTAGCGACCTATTTTTAGAGAAAACTGCTTGTAAATATACTTTCGGCAATGGTATCTCGATTTCTGCTTGCTTCTGAAGTTACTAGATTGGCAGACTCAGCTGCAGTGTTACTGAACACAGATTCTTCAATTGGAGCATTGGAACCAACAAAATCTTCTTCCAATTTATAAAATCTGCACATATTGTGTATCGCACAACATACATTTATTATCTTTAAAATCTTTGGTGGTTTATACCACAAGACGCTAAATAAACAACGGAATCTGCTTTTTAAGAATCAATTGTTCTTTCAATAATGTTTCTACTTCTCGCGTGTGCATTATTGAGATTATGTTGCGCTAAGCCTGAGTTTGGTAGTCTGTACGGAGTTAACACAAAAGGTTCTAAGGCATAGCCCGAATCAGCTAGAATCCACGAATTAGGGTCCCCACTTTCATATCTACCAAGGTAATAATTTCGTACCGTACTCAAGTTCCAAACGAAGGAATCGTGACTAGAACCAGGCCGCGTGGCATCCACTGCATTTATATTCATTCTAAAAAATATAAATAGCATACATGAGGTATTATTAATGTATTTCTTTTATCTTACAATCATCGCATTTATGCTATAATACCCCTTTTTTATTATGGTATAAATAGTCCTGATTTTCGGAATTTTGAAATTTTCAAAAAAATATTGCTTTGACCTTTGAAGATATTGGGGGTCGGCTGACACTTTAATCCAATATTGGCAAAGCACTTTTTCTAACAAAAATATCATCTTAGACAACGATTTTGAGAAGGTAGTCCTGTGCATAGCTATAGCTGAGTCATTACCAACCGACCTTTGCAAGCTAAGTTCAGCTAGGAATCTTAACGTGGCTGCTAACTCAATGACCAAAGGAATTGATTTAGTTGTCATATTTTGTTTAAGTTTTTGTAAAATCAAAATAAAACCTTCCTTGTTTATGCGGAAATATTCCCTGAACCTAAAAGTATTTTATGTGAGTTCAGTTTAAATCACTTAAAATAACTTGTTACCCTGCATACTCAATTTATCTGAGGTATCCCTCAGCCTTTTTCTATTTATATTTTCAACGTTATTGGAATTACTTATTATTAAACAACTTGATACAATTAACGCCATTTTACTGATTTAAAATCAACTTAAAAGTTTTTATGAAAAAGTAGCAATTTTGACATGAAACAATTTGAAAAGAAACAAAAATGAAAAGAGAAACCGTTTGATTTTTTAACAAAACGTTCGCTTTTAACTTTCGATTTTGTTCAAAAACGGACCGATTTCCATCACATGCCTGATAGTAAGTATATGTGTATTTCAGATCGATATGTTCTTGCAATATCATATTATTATGTTGATTTTCATTGATACATACTTATGTACATATATACATATGTCCGTTTAATAAACATAGTAGTATGTATAAACAATTTAGTTTTATTTTGTTCACTTAATTATTAATTCCCATTTTTTAGGGTACAATTAACTTCATTTTTGGGCAAGCGAAAAATATGGTAGCACAATGAAATGTGCAAACAAAAATCGGCATTGTTCAGAAAACAGGTGTATTGCTTATTATATAAAGTTTTCAATAGTTATTTCGTTTTACAAAACCAGGTTGTCTTCTCCATCTTGAACTTCAGATTTATCGTCAGTATTTTCTACATTACCTATATTTTCTTCATTCGCAGAAGCTGCGGGAAGTTCATAGCAGTTTAATATTGCGATAACTTCTAATGGTAATGTGAGACGCTTTTTTAAATCTATGCGTGTATTCAAACGACGAGATGATATCAATGGGTCTGAAGTATCTGCAAGGCAAGTCCTGCGAGCATGAGATAATCCGTACCTCTTATATATCTTATTTCTGGATTCGGCAGCATCCCCTCCAAAACAGCCCACCGGAAGTAATGTGTTTGACATCATGTCCTTATAATGTATCAAAACCATATGAATATGGCGTCATGGCGCACAACTTATATACATTTTGTATTCTGCTTGTAGTTTCAAAACAAAAGTTTTAAAACTTTTCTAAATTAAGAGGAAATTGATATAATAAACATATTAGAACAATTTTTAATCGAAAAATAATCTGAGCATCGATTCCAGTTATCTCAGCAAACCTTGTTCTAGAAACGCACGTCACGATGTGTTGCCATCGTTTGTTGATCCAAACTAGACGTCTGCACAAATCTACATATTTATATTCGTGAAGTACACGTGTAGTGGCAAAGCATGAACACATATTCGAAGTAGCAAACAACGAAAGGCCCAAAGGCAACCTATTTTTGAGTACAAGACTCTTGTCGATTACAACTAGAGCTGTACCGAACTGAATCAAACGCTCTCAAACGCTCGTTTTCGACAAGAACCTCTAATCAAACTCATTTAAATTACATGGGTTTGATTAGAGGTTCTTGTCAAAAACGAGCGTTTGAGAGTGTTTGAGAGCGTTTGATTCAGTTCGGTACAGCTCTAATTACAACTAGTTGTAGGTACTCTTCGTGCTTACTGCTTCTAAACGATCGTGTCATGTACTTTTAACGAATTGGTTTGAGTACATAAAACGAGCTCAAAACTTCATATTTATCACATTATCACTTCATATTTATCACATGTTCGGGTATGAGTTCTTACAAATAGGAAGAATTATTTTAATATTTTGTGCATGCATTATTAAAAATATATATGTATACAGGTATGTGATGAAAATCGTTTTCGATTTAAAATCGATTGAAAAACGTAAAAAGTTGTTATGCACACTTTTATTTCGATTTCGTTTTGGTTTTGTTTTAAACCGAAATCGATTTCATTTTCCATTTTGTTCTATGAAATTGTGAGAAAAAAAAGGTGTGATGGAAAACGGAATTTGTATTGTTTTTGCGTTTTAAAATCGAGTAAGCGGGGTTTCACGATTTAAAAGTTCTTGTATATTTAAAAAAATTGCGTGCAATAATTTGTGTTAAAATGTAAGTAAAATATTTTAAAATAATTAAGACGGATTTAACTACATACATATTAATATTTATAGGGGAAAGCATATAAATACTCAACAAGAAGAGATGATTATTGAGTTCATGGAAAAGCATCCGCAGTTAGCAAAGGGTTTTGCCAAAGAAGAACGAATAGAAATCGAGAAACTTTGGCAAACACTCTGATTATTTAATATTTTTCTGATTATTTAAATAGTATTGGCCCACCATTGAAGGAACCATTTTATCGGTTAAATCTAATGGATTGGATGAGTCCCACAACTTTCCTCGTTTGGTATTTTCATATTTATTTTCTTCATTAATCAACATTAATGATGAAACCACAACAAAAGCAATTTTTTTAAATATATTTTTGTTTCCAATAATTAAAATTTTAAAAGTTAATTGCATATAAGATGAAGCCGATTGGCTAAAATCCACCGCTGACATATATTGAAAAAACTTACTGCCGCCGACATGTCCAAGATTTTCACAAGACTGTTCCATTGTTTTAAAAATACAAGTTTTTTCAATATAAAACTTGGTATATATAATTAAAAAAATATATGACATTCATTACCACATTTGCTTCAGCGGACCGCGATCCGACGATTTTCGTTTAGTCGACGCCCAAGATATATTTGGCTACCTGCAGTCGGCTTCAGCATAATTGGCTTCAACTTTTGTTTGTAGCAAATAAAAACAAAACAACAGAGTTGACTTATTTGAAACCAACGGAAAAAAGAACAAAATTGGAATATGAAATTGATACGTTTTTTGTCACACCTAATACCATTTTCTACGTTGTGAGCTTACTACTTCATTTCAAATCGAAACGATTTCCATCACATAGATGATAAATTTATTTATTTATTTATGAATATATTTATTTATATATATATAAATAGCTATATCGTACAAGGAATCTTAAGCAAAGACTAAAAATTTTGCAATTATGGGATATACATAAAATCGTGAGCATGAAAATAAAGTGATAAATCCGAGTATGTACTTAGTAATTTCTTTTTAAAATGTGTATTGGCTAATATTGTTTGGTAAGGTGTTCTAAAGACTAGTTGCATATATTACGAATTGCCGTTTGCATATGGGGCGCCTATACTTTATCTGAATAATATTCCTACCGCGGTAAGACCTGTCGAACACAATTCTTCTTTTCATAAGTTTGTTAATTAATACAAATTTTTTTTAGCTTAAGGTCTTTATGTTACATATGTACACATGTATATATGTATATATATATATATATATATATATATATATATATATATATTTATATATATATATATATATATATATATATATATTGTTACGTTTTTAGACCTTTTCGTAAAAACGGTTTTATTAGTTATCCTTCAAGGATAAGTAATAAAACGTTTTATCGCATCAACTTAAAACACGGACAAATTAATTTTAAAAATATAATGCGGAAACACTTTATTAACACGAGTATTTGTGCCACTCAACACTTAGCGATGTTAACACATCTATGTTTGAAATCACACTCACCCGCTGAGCGCTGGCAGCACCTTTATAAAGCAAAAATGACTTTGTGCCTAGGAATATTTATCATCATGTCTTTCTGAGATTTTAACTAAGTTAGAACAACTTAGCCTATATAAATATTAATATAGCAAAATAAAAATGTTCAATAAAAATAAAATCACAAAAATGACGTCGTCTGCTAACTTCGCGAAACTTTTGGGCATGGTTGTTGTTGGTTGTACTTTACTTAACATGTAGCTATATACGTGTGTTTGTATACATGACAATGCTGACTTGTGTGTTTTGCTTATGGTGACTATGTGTGCTTGTATGTATGACTGTATTGTGTGTTTTGTCTATGGTAACTATGAGTGGTTGTATGGATGAGTGTTCTGTGTGTTGTGTGGTTTTGTTTCTTCTCCTATGTGTATATGGCTGTGTATACTTGTGAACCTGTTTAGCTTTCTTAGCAGCGAATACTTGCATACAAGTTCATTAAAAGTAACATCTCTTAGCATTCATGCTGCTAGGTTTTTCGTTGTGTTTTAAGCTTATTATTGGCACAGCCTCGAATTATATTGTATATTCCGGAATTATATTGTGTATTCCATTTACGTTTATTTTAATATTATCTATATTGTGTTGACCAGGGTTGTAACATTGTGACAACTAGAGATTAATTGGCAGTGCTGCCAAGTACATATAGCCACATTATCGTTTTATTTAAATCTATTTCTAGTCTTTGTCACAATATATATATATATATATATATATATATATATATATATTTATTTATATAAATACATATATATATATATATATATATATATATATATATATACATATATATGTCTATATATATATATATATATATATATATATATATATGTATATATATATATATATATATATATATATATATATACATATATATGTCTATATATATATATATATATATATATATATATACATTTATATGTATATATGTACCTGTTAAATATGCAAACTATTAAGGCCGTAAATTGATCTTTGACTTTTGTTTATTTTTCCAAAAAAAAAAAGAACAATTTATGATATTAGAAAAATTTTCTAAAAATTTTTAAAAGCTTTGTAAATGAAGATATATATACGTATATATATATATATATATATATATATATATATACGTATATATATATATATATATATATATATATATATGTATATAAATATATGTATATATATATATATATATATATATATATATATATATATTGTTACAAAGATTAAAAATAGATTTAAATAAAACGACAATGTGGCTATATGTACTTGGCAGCAATGCCAATTAATCTATAGTTGTCAAAATGTTACAACCCTGGTCAACACTATATAGATAATAATCAAATTAACGAAAATGGAATACTCCAGAATATACAAGATCATACAAGGCTGTGCCAATAAGAGTAAACCACAACAACAACAAACATAGCAACATAAATGCTAAGAGATGTTATTCTTAATGATCTTGTATACAAGTATTCGCTGCTAATAAAGCTAAATAAATTCACAAGTATACACAGCCATATACACGTAGAAGAAACAAAACCACACACTCATTCATACAACCACTCATAGTTGCCATAGGAAAAACACACAGAACACTCATACATTCAACCACACATAGTTACCAGAAGCAAACCAAACAAGCCAGCATTGTCATGTATACAAACACACACATGCCAAGTAAAATACAACCACCATTTATTTCATTTATTTATTTTACAGTCTATGAATTTACAATTCTTACAGACTATTTACATACATATACAGATTAAAATTCAAAGAAATATCAATTATTGGCTGTTATTTAATGCAAACAAAATATTTCGTTTAATCAAATTTTCACTGAAAGAGAAATCAACATAATAATATATCTTGTTAAAGTTCTTACAGCATCTAATAAAAGGATCAGAATTAGCGTAATTTGTTCTTAGAAATTTAATATTAAGTAGACAGAAGAAACGAGTAGGACGTTGAGGAACACAAAATGATAAATTTTCAATTAAGAATTCAGAGCAGGTTTTACCATTAATTATATTTAAAATAAATAAAGTGTTTAACATATGTATGTAGATCTTCGACTACTTAGGGATGGTAGCTTAATAAGAGCTAGTCTAGCTTTATAAGAAGGCAAACAAAATGGGTTCCATTGCAAACTTCGAAGACAAAATATTAAAAATTGTTTTTGTACAGATTCAATTCTGTTGATGTAAACCTTATATGTTGGATCCCATATTATTGATCCATATTCCAAAATGGGACGAACAAGCGATGTGAAAAGCTGCTTAGTAACATAAGGATCTTCAAATTCCTTTGCCCAGCGTTTGATGAACCCCAGTTGACTTCTGGCTTTTCTAACAGTTAGAGATATATGTTGAATAAAATTCAGTTTTGGATCTAGTAAAATTCCAAGATCTGTGAAAGTGCAAACATTTTCCAGCTCATAACCACCCAAAAAATATTTTACGTTGAAATGGCTCATCCGAAAGAAACACATATGCTTGCATTTTTTTAGATTCAATGTCATTAAATTCATTTCACACCAAGAGTACAAAGAGTTTAAATCTGCTTGAAGAAACTTATGATCAACAAAGATATTGTAGGTAAAAAATATTTTTACGTCATCAGCATACATAAGAATGAATGAGTTTTTGATAACTGCAGGTAAGTCATTGATAAATAGTGAAAATAATAGGGGTCCCAGATGACTTCCCTGGGGAACACCAGACGTAACGGGGATCGGTTTAGATATAGTACTTTTGAATAAAACATTTTGTTTCCTATTAGTAAGGTAGGAACTAATCCAATTCAAACAGCCACGTGTGAATCCCATATAATGCAGTTTACTCAATAGAAGTTTGTGGTTAACTTTATCAAATGCTTTACTGAAATCTGTGTAGACTACATCAGTTTGTTTTTTATTGACAAAACCACGATTTACCAAAGTTGTAAATTGTATGAGGTTGGTTATAGTTGAGCAGCCTTTACGAAAACCATGTTGACTAGAACATAATGTTGATGACACCTGGTGGCACAAGCTACTTGTAATTAATTTTTCAAAGAGTTTCGGTATAATACTCAGTTTAGCGATTCCTCTGTAATTTTTAATGTCAGATTTGGTACCAGACTTAAACAACGGAATAATATAAGAATTCTTCCACATTTCAGGGAATTTTCCAACTTTAATTGAAAGGTTGTACAATAATGTAAGAGGAAACACTAAGGCATCAGCACACTTAATTAGAACACAGCTAGAAACATTATAAGGTCCACTCTTGTACGAGAATTTCAATTTTTTCAATCCATTAAGAACAGAAATTTCATCCAGAAATGGAATTAAAATAGATTGACTTCGAGGACAAAAATTTGATTGCAACCCAGTAGTAATAGTTTGATCAGCAGAATAAGTAGATGAAAAGAAATCCGCAAACAAGTTACTAATTTCAGCCTCGTTATCTGATTCTTTTTCATTTAGCTTCATAGTGGGCGAAAAGGAAACTGATTTTCTTTTTAAGTTCACGAAATTGTAGAAAGACCTTGGATTTTTCTTCAAGTTGTTTTTAATTTTTTGTAAGTAACATTATAACATTTAAGATTTAACTTGTTATAGTCGGCACGGGCAACAGAGTATTTTGCAAAATCTGAGGATGATCCTGATTTTTTGTATATTTTATAATATTTGTTTTTGCTATTTTTAAGTTTGGAAAGAAACTTTGAATTCCATGGAGGTCCAGATACTTGAGAAGCGACTTGTTTAGGAACACATTGGGTCAAGATCCAATAAATCCTATCGTAGAATTTTATGGTTATGTGATCAATAACATCGGGATTGTTTTCTAAGTTCGAAGCTACGAGTAAATTGTGCCAGTCTGTATTGTGTAGGAGTTCGATTATTTTGTTATAATTTGCCCTTTTAAAACATAAACTCTTGACTTTTGAGTTATACGCAGAACGAGATATATAAACAGATGGAAAACCTGTAGATATTAAGATTGTGGGATGATAACAGTCCTCGGGTGAGGTTAGAGGAATAGTGCGAAGGACAGACGTGTCAACACAATCATTTACAAAAACCAAATCTAAAAGCTTGTGGTTATCATTATATATACCATTTATCTGATAAAGATTCATATCCAATAAGCAATCAATAAACTCGTTATATTTCAGACTAAAAGTAGAATTATATGGTGTAAAGCAACCATTATCAGCCGAAAAATCCCAAAATATCGTTGGCATATTGAAGTCACCAACTGCGATGATGCTATCATTATGATGAGACATATGCACAACAGTTGAAATAGCATCCGAATGCTTTCTTTAAATTATTTCAGGAGAATTTGGGGGAATATACGAACAGGTTATGAAAATTTTTTTATGATTTATTTTTACCAAAACACCCATAAACTCAATATCCAGTGAAGAAGTAAACGATAACTTTTCAGAAGAAAGCATGCCTGACACTGCAATTAATACACCTCCTCATTTCATGTTATTGCCACGATCACGTCTATATATTAAGTAACTTGCACCCATTATTTCAGTATCCAATACATTATTATTAAGCCAAGTTTCAGTGAAAGCGATAACTTGAAAATCAAACGCATAACTTTGATTAAATAAAGATGATAACTTTGTATTAATGCCACGAACATTTTGATATAAAAGAGTAAAATTTTCAGTATAACCATTTAGTTTTTTGAAGTAGATTTTACAGATGACCGCAATCGAACAGTATTCTTTTCTCTTGTTTTAAACATAAGCTCACGAACGTATATACCGTCAGGCCAAAATCCAGGAGAAATAATATTGTTGAATAACTCATCCGGTACTGTAATTTTAAAAGATGCTACTATTCTTGGTTCTGTGTAGGGAAATTTATACACTGATACACCTAAGTTGGTACCACAATTCAAATTTATGTACGATTGGAGTTCTTCGACAGTAGTATCGGACGCTAGTCGAGACACGAAAATTGTTTTATTTGGCGGTATAACTCTAAGTGTATTGGGACGATTCACAATAGAGTTAACGTTACTTGACGATGCTAAAGTTTGAGCATTACTAGTACACTCATCTGAAAAATTATTTGTTACTGCAGCACTAACAGGAGTCCCTAGGGCTACTGCATTGCTTAAAACGTTATTTGATGAAACATGATTTGCTGGAGAATTCATGTCACTGCTCGCAGAATTAGAACCAGATGCTACAGGTAAATCACATGGAGAGGCACGGTTTTTGGATGTTTGCGTGGAATTATTTTCCATTGGCACAGAGATTACAGGAGTCTCTAGGGCTACTGCAGTGCTTAAAACTTTTCTTAAAACTGCTTTCCTAGCAGATTTCCTAAGCTTAGGAGAAGGTTGGATGGGTGATTTTAATTTTTCAAGCGGTTTATAATTGTCAAAAAGTTTGCCATATGTAGAAATACGGTCCGAAAGCTTGCTTACTTCATTCTGTATTTCGTTAAAGTAAGTCTTAGTACCTTGAAAAAATCTGTAGAAACTAACATCAATCTTTTTATATCTATTGCAGCACCAACGTATAGAATAATTTTTTGCGATAGCATCAGCTACAATCACTAAAAGTCCACCACATTTAAAGTGACACAAATCGTGGCACAGCCAACAGCATATCATATTTTCATAATCGGTATCAAGAGTACATCCATTATTTAGACAAGACATCATATGGGTTTATTTGTAAAATAGCAGTAGGGTAAAATAGCAATTTAAAATGTTCGCTGGGCTTACCAAAATCAACTCACCAACAGATGGCGACACAGAAATAAATCAATTAACGAATGATAATAAATGTATCAAAATACCCAGAACTTTCGCGAGGTTACCAGACGACGTCATTTTTGCTATATAAAGGCGCTGCCAGAGCTCAGAAGAGTCAGTGTGATTTCAAATATAGACGTGTTAGCATCGCTGAGGGTTGAGTAGTACAAATAGTCATGTTAAGTAATAAATAAAGTGTTGCCGCATTAAATTTCTTAAATTAATTTGTCCGTGTTTTAATTTGATGCAATAAAACGAATCCTTGAAGGATAAATAATAAAACCGTTTTTACGAAAAGGTCTAAAAACGTAACAATTGGTGTCAGAAGTGGGATTGCAAAAGAAAAAAAAGGACACTAAAAAAAAAAAAATTTAAATAAATAATCATGAAATTTGATGAGTTAAAAGTTGAACAGCTGAAAAGGGAGCTCAGCAAGCTGGAATTGCCAACTGCAGGTAATAAGGCTGAACTGCAGAAGAAGCTGATAGATGAGTTTAAGAATCGCGGCATGGACATCGGGACATACGAGTTTGAGGACAAAGACGATGTGCAAGTATGCCCTCCTGCCTATTTAAATAGTATTGGCCCACCATTGAAGGAACCATTTTATCGGTTAAATCTAATGGATTGGATGAGTCCCACAACTTTCCTCGTTTGGTATTTTCATATTTATTTTCTTCATTAATCAACATTAATGATGAAACCACAACAAAAGCAATTTTTTTAAATATATTTTTGTTTCCAATAATTAAAATTTTAAAAGTTAATTGCATATAAGATGAAGCCGATTGGCTAAAATCCACCGCTGACATATATTGAAAAAACTTACTGCCGCCGACATGTCCAAGATTTTCACAAGACTGTTCCATTGTTTTAAAAATACAAGTTTTTTCAATATAAAACTTGGTATATATAATTAAAAAAATATATGACATTCATTACCACATTTGCTTCAGCGGACCGCGATCCGACGATTTTCGTTTAGTCGACGCCCAAGATATATTTGGCTACCTGCAGTCGGCTTCAGCATAATTGGCTTCAACTTTTGTTTGTAGCAAATAAAAACAAAACAACAGAGTTGACTTATTTGAAACCAACGGAAAAAAGAACAAAATTGGAATATGAAATTGATACGTTTTTTGTCACACCTAATACCATTTTCTACGTTGTGAGCTTACTACTTCATTTCAAATCGAAACGATTTCCATCACATAGATGATAAATTTATTTATTTATTTATGAATATATTTATTTATATATATATAAATAGCTATATCGTACAAGGAATCTTAAGCAAAGACTAAAAATTTTGCAATTATGGGATATACATAAAATCGTGAGCATGAAAATAAAGTGATAAATCCGAGTATGTACTTAGTAATTTCTTTTTAAAATGTGTATTGGCTAATATTGTTTGGTAAGGTGTTCTAAAGACTAGTTGCATATATTACGAATTGCCGTTTGCATATGGGGCGCCTATACTTTATCTGAATAATATTCCTACCGCGGTAAGACCTGTCGAACACAATTCTTCTTTTCATAAGTTTGTTAATTAATACAAATTTTTTTTAGCTTAAGGTCTTTATGTTACATATGTACACATGTATATATGTATATATATATATATATATATATATATATATATATATATTTATATATATATATATATATATATATATATATATATATATTGTTACGTTTTTAGACCTTTTCGTAAAAACGGTTTTATTAGTTATCCTTCAAGGATAAGTAATAAAACGTTTTATCGCATCAACTTAAAACACGGACAAATTAATTTTAAAAATATAATGCGGAAACACTTTATTAACACGAGTATTTGTGCCACTCAACACTTAGCGATGTTAACACATCTATGTTTGAAATCACACTCACCCGCTGAGCGCTGGCAGCACCTTTATAAAGCAAAAATGACTTTGTGCCTAGGAATATTTATCATCATGTCTTTCTGAGATTTTAACTAAGTTAGAACAACTTAGCCTATATAAATATTAATATAGCAAAATAAAAATGTTCAATAAAAATAAAATCACAAAAATGACGTCGTCTGCTAACTTCGCGAAACTTTTGGGCATGGTTGTTGTTGGTTGTACTTTACTTAACATGTAGCTATATACGTGTGTTTGTATACATGACAATGCTGACTTGTGTGTTTTGCTTATGGTGACTATGTGTGCTTGTATGTATGACTGTATTGTGTGTTTTGTCTATGGTAACTATGAGTGGTTGTATGGATGAGTGTTCTGTGTGTTGTGTGGTTTTGTTTCTTCTCCTATGTGTATATGGCTGTGTATACTTGTGAACCTGTTTAGCTTTCTTAGCAGCGAATACTTGCATACAAGTTCATTAAAAGTAACATCTCTTAGCATTCATGCTGCTAGGTTTTTCGTTGTGTTTTAAGCTTATTATTGGCACAGCCTCGAATTATATTGTATATTCCGGAATTATATTGTGTATTCCATTTACGTTTATTTTAATATTATCTATATTGTGTTGACCAGGGTTGTAACATTGTGACAACTAGAGATTAATTGGCAGTGCTGCCAAGTACATATAGCCACATTATCGTTTTATTTAAATCTATTTCTAGTCTTTGTCACAATATATATATATATATATATATATATATATATATATTTATTTATATAAATACATATATATATATATATATATATATATATATATATATATACATATATATGTCTATATATATATATATATATATATATATATATATGTATATATATATATATATATATATATATATATATACATATATATGTCTATATATATATATATATATATATATATATATATACATTTATATGTATATATGTACCTGTTAAATATGCAAACTATTAAGGCCGTAAATTGATCTTTGACTTTTGTTTATTTTTCCAAAAAAAAAAAGAACAATTTATGATATTAGAAAAATTTTCTAAAAATTTTTAAAAGCTTTGTAAATGAAGATATATATACGTATATATATATATATATATATATATATATATATATATATACGTATATATATATATATATATATATATATATATATATGTATATAAATATATGTATATATATATATATATATATATATATATATATATATATTGTTACAAAGATTAAAAATAGATTTAAATAAAACGACAATGTGGCTATATGTACTTGGCAGCAATGCCAATTAATCTATAGTTGTCAAAATGTTACAACCCTGGTCAACACTATATAGATAATAATCAAATTAACGAAAATGGAATACTCCAGAATATACAAGATCATACAAGGCTGTGCCAATAAGAGTAAACCACAACAACAACAAACATAGCAACATAAATGCTAAGAGATGTTATTCTTAATGATCTTGTATACAAGTATTCGCTGCTAATAAAGCTAAATAAATTCACAAGTATACACAGCCATATACACGTAGAAGAAACAAAACCACACACTCATTCATACAACCACTCATAGTTGCCATAGGAAAAACACACAGAACACTCATACATTCAACCACACATAGTTACCAGAAGCAAACCAAACAAGCCAGCATTGTCATGTATACAAACACACACATGCCAAGTAAAATACAACCACCATTTATTTCATTTATTTATTTTACAGTCTATGAATTTACAATTCTTACAGACTATTTACATACATATACAGATTAAAATTCAAAGAAATATCAATTATTGGCTGTTATTTAATGCAAACAAAATATTTCGTTTAATCAAATTTTCACTGAAAGAGAAATCAACATAATAATATATCTTGTTAAAGTTCTTACAGCATCTAATAAAAGGATCAGAATTAGCGTAATTTGTTCTTAGAAATTTAATATTAAGTAGACAGAAGAAACGAGTAGGACGTTGAGGAACACAAAATGATAAATTTTCAATTAAGAATTCAGAGCAGGTTTTACCATTAATTATATTTAAAATAAATAAAGTGTTTAACATATGTATGTAGATCTTCGACTACTTAGGGATGGTAGCTTAATAAGAGCTAGTCTAGCTTTATAAGAAGGCAAACAAAATGGGTTCCATTGCAAACTTCGAAGACAAAATATTAAAAATTGTTTTTGTACAGATTCAATTCTGTTGATGTAAACCTTATATGTTGGATCCCATATTATTGATCCATATTCCAAAATGGGACGAACAAGCGATGTGAAAAGCTGCTTAGTAACATAAGGATCTTCAAATTCCTTTGCCCAGCGTTTGATGAACCCCAGTTGACTTCTGGCTTTTCTAACAGTTAGAGATATATGTTGAATAAAATTCAGTTTTGGATCTAGTAAAATTCCAAGATCTGTGAAAGTGCAAACATTTTCCAGCTCATAACCACCCAAAAAATATTTTACGTTGAAATGGCTCATCCGAAAGAAACACATATGCTTGCATTTTTTTAGATTCAATGTCATTAAATTCATTTCACACCAAGAGTACAAAGAGTTTAAATCTGCTTGAAGAAACTTATGATCAACAAAGATATTGTAGGTAAAAAATATTTTTACGTCATCAGCATACATAAGAATGAATGAGTTTTTGATAACTGCAGGTAAGTCATTGATAAATAGTGAAAATAATAGGGGTCCCAGATGACTTCCCTGGGGAACACCAGACGTAACGGGGATCGGTTTAGATATAGTACTTTTGAATAAAACATTTTGTTTCCTATTAGTAAGGTAGGAACTAATCCAATTCAAACAGCCACGTGTGAATCCCATATAATGCAGTTTACTCAATAGAAGTTTGTGGTTAACTTTATCAAATGCTTTACTGAAATCTGTGTAGACTACATCAGTTTGTTTTTTATTGACAAAACCACGATTTACCAAAGTTGTAAATTGTATGAGGTTGGTTATAGTTGAGCAGCCTTTACGAAAACCATGTTGACTAGAACATAATGTTGATGACACCTGGTGGCACAAGCTACTTGTAATTAATTTTTCAAAGAGTTTCGGTATAATACTCAGTTTAGCGATTCCTCTGTAATTTTTAATGTCAGATTTGGTACCAGACTTAAACAACGGAATAATATAAGAATTCTTCCACATTTCAGGGAATTTTCCAACTTTAATTGAAAGGTTGTACAATAATGTAAGAGGAAACACTAAGGCATCAGCACACTTAATTAGAACACAGCTAGAAACATTATAAGGTCCACTCTTGTACGAGAATTTCAATTTTTTCAATCCATTAAGAACAGAAATTTCATCCAGAAATGGAATTAAAATAGATTGACTTCCAGGACAAAAATTTGATTGCAACCCAGTAGTAATAGTTTGATCAGCAGAATAAGTAGATGAAAAGAAATCCGCAAACAAGTTACTAATTTCAGCCTCGTTATCTGATTCTTTTTCATTTAGCTTCATAGTGGGCGAAAAGGAAACTGATTTTCTTTTTAAGTTCACGAAATTGTAGAAAGACCTTGGATTTTTCTTCAAGTTGTTTTTAATTTTTTGTAAGTAACATTATAACATTTAAGATTTAACTTGTTATAGTCGGCACGGGCAACAGAGTATTTTGCAAAATCTGAGGATGATCCTGATTTTTTGTATATTTTATAATATTTGTTTTTGCTATTTTTAAGTTTGGAAAGAAACTTTGAATTCCATGGAGGTCCAGATACTTGAGAAGCGACTTGTTTAGGAACACATTGGGTCAAGATCCAATAAATCCTATCGTAGAATTTTATGGTTATGTGATCAATAACATCGGGATTGTTTTCTAAGTTCGAAGCTACGAGTAAATTGTGCCAGTCTGTATTGTGTAGGAGTTCGATTATTTTGTTATAATTTGCCCTTTTAAAACATAAACTCTTGACTTTTGAGTTATACGCAGAACGAGATATATAAACAGATGGAAAACCTGTAGATATTAAGATTGTGGGATGATAACAGTCCTCGGGTGAGGTTAGAGGAATAGTGCGAAGGACAGACGTGTCAACACAATCATTTACAAAAACCAAATCTAAAAGCTTGTGGTTATCATTATATATACCATTTATCTGATAAAGATTCATATCCAATAAGCAATCAATAAACTCGTTATATTTCAGACTAAAAGTAGAATTATATGGTGTAAAGCAACCATTATCAGCCGAAAAATCCCAAAATATCGTTGGCATATTGAAGTCACCAACTGCGATGATGCTATCATTATGATGAGACATATGCACAACAGTTGAAATAGCATCCGAATGCTTTCTTTAAATTATTTCAGGAGAATTTGGGGGAATATACGAACAGGTTATGAAAATTTTTTTATGATTTATTTTTACCAAAACACCCATAAACTCAATATCCAGTGAAGAAGTAAACGATAACTTTTCAGAAGAAAGCATGCCTGACACTGCAATTAATACACCTCCTCCTTTCATGTTATTGCCACGATCACGTCTATATATTAAGTAACTTGCACCCATTATTTCAGTATCCAATACATTATTATTAAGCCAAGTTTCAGTGAAAGCGATAACTTGAAAATCAAACGCATAACTTTGATTAAATAAAGATGATAACTTTGTATTAATGCCACGAACATTTTGATATAAAAGAGTAAAATTTTCAGTATAACCATTTAGTTTTTTGAAGTAGATTTTACAGATGACCGCAATCGAACAGTATTCTTTTCTCTTGTTTTAAACATAAGCTCACGAACGTATATACCGTCAGGCCAAAATCCAGGAGAAATAATATTGTTGAATAACTCATCCGGTACTGTAATTTTAAAAGATGCTACTATTCTTGGTTCTGTGTAGGGAAATTTATACACTGATACACCTAAGTTGGTACCACAATTCAAATTTATGTACGATTGGAGTTCTTCGACAGTAGTATCGGACGCTAGTCGAGACACGAAAATTGTTTTATTTGGCGGTATAACTCTAAGTGTATTGGGACGATTCACAATAGAGTTAACGTTACTTGACGATGCTAAAGTTTGAGCATTACTAGTACACTCATCTGAAAAATTATTTGTTACTGCAGCACTAACAGGAGTCCCTAGGGCTACTGCATTGCTTAAAACGTTATTTGATGAAACATGATTTGCTGGAGAATTCATGTCACTGCTCGCAGAATTAGAACCAGATGCTACAGGTAAATCACATGGAGAGGCACGGTTTTTGGATGTTTGCGTGGAATTATTTTCCATTGGCACAGAGATTACAGGAGTCTCTAGGGCTACTGCAGTGCTTAAAACTTTTCTTAAAACTGCTTTCCTAGCAGATTTCCTAAGCTTAGGAGAAGGTTGGATGGGTGATTTTAATTTTTCAAGCGGTTTATAATTGTCAAAAAGTTTGCCATATGTAGAAATACGGTCCGAAAGCTTGCTTACTTCATTCTGTATTTCGTTAAAGTAAGTCTTAGTACCTTGAAAAAATCTGTAGAAACTAACATCAATCTTTTTATATCTATTGCAGCACCAACGTATAGAATAATTTTTTGCGATAGCATCAGCTACAATCACTAAAAGTCCACCACATTTAAAGTGACACAAATCGTGGCACAGCCAACAGCATATCATATTTTCATAATCGGTATCAAGAGTACATCCATTATTTAGACAAGACATCATATGGGTTTATTTGTAAAATAGCAGTAGGGTAAAATAGCAATTTAAAATGTTCGCTGGGCTTACCAAAATCAACTCACCAACAGATGGCGACACAGAAATAAATCAATTAACGAATGATAATAAATGTATCAAAATACCCAGAACTTTCGCGAGGTTACCAGACGACGTCATTTTTGCTATATAAAGGCGCTGCCAGAGCTCAGAAGAGTCAGTGTGATTTCAAATATAGACGTGTTAGCATCGCTGAGGGTTGAGTAGTACAAATACTCATGTTAAGTAATAAATAAAGTGTTGCCGCATTAAATTTCTTAAATTAATTTGTCCGTGTTTTAATTTGATGCAATAAAACGAATCCTTGAAGGATAAATAATAAAACCGTTTTTACGAAAAGGTCTAAAAACGTAACAATTGGTGTCAGAAGTGGGATTGCAAAAGAAAAAAAAGGACACTAAAAAAAAAAAAAATTTAAATAAATAATCATGAAATTTGATGAGTTAAAAGTTGAACAGCTGAAAAGGGAGCTCAGCAAGCTGGAATTGCCAACTGCAGGTAATAAGGCTGAACTGCAGAAGAAGCTGATAGATGAGTTTAAGAATCGCGGCATGGACATCGGGACATACGAGTTTGAGGACAAAGACGATGTGCAAGTATGCCCTCCTGCCACGACCAGCAGCATGGACATAAATTCAATGTTCGCTGCTATGATGATCCAGATAAAAGGAATCAGTGATGCTCAAAGTGAATTAAAACAAAACTTTCAGCAGATGCAGGAGGCATCAAGGTTCAGCAGTGACAAGCTTGTAGCCGAAATAAGTGAGATAAAACAAAACTCTCAGCAGATGCAGGAGGCATCAAGGATCAGTAGTGACAAGCTTGTAGCCGAAATAACTGAAATAAAACAGAACTCTCAACAGATGCAGGAAAAGCTTGTATCCGACATACAGGAGTCAAATAAACCCATGAACGAGACCCTGGTAGAGGTTTCTGAAGCCATTAACAGGAGGTTGGATTCTATTGAAAATAAATTCTCAGAGCTGGCGGATAGAGTCCAACATCTAGAAAGCGGTGGCCTGGAACAGCATGCAAAGGAGTTCGAAGAGAAGTATGGTGGTGAGCACAAGCGCGATTTATACAGAATGGAATTGCGATGTAGAGTTCAGAAGTCTAACGAATCTCTACAAGATTTCGCAATGGAAATCGAGCGTTTAGTGTAGCTCACATATCCAGGCGAGAGTCACCCGTTGCTGGACGACTTTAAAACTGAGGCTTTCGTTAAGGGCAATCGCGACTCTGATGTTAAACTGGCGGTGTGCGCTACGCAGAAATCCACTTTCGCTGAAACTGTTTCATTTGCGCTGGGTCAAGAGATTGCAAGAATGGTTTTCAAACCACAGATATGTAAAGTGCGGAATATGGAGGTTTTGTCTGAGGAGGATAATAACCTAGTGGCTAGCGTTAAGGAGGCAATGCGACAAATGCTGGCAGAGAAGGCTATCAAAGAAAAGCCTAACTGCTTTAACTGCGGAAAGATCGGTCATTTTCAGCGCAGCTGCAAAGCACAAAGAAAGAGAGGTAGATCTGTTTCGCTACCAAGAAACAGCAAACGGGTGAACCAAACAACATCACGAGAGTCCCCGTTAATCTAAAACGAGCTAGCACTAAGGGGCAAGAGCTAGCTCTCACAAACGATGGCGCCACAATCTCCATATCAGTGATGCAGCAGAAAAATAGCAACCTCACTGCGTCCGGACACATCAACGGGGAAAAGCACGTACTTACCATAGACACAGGGGCATCGCAGTCAGTAATAAGGCCCGATATAGTAAAGGGGAAATGCGAGCGGTTAAGCAATATACGGCTACGTACAGCTATTGGAGAGCCTGCCACTGTCTATGGTAAGATTGAAGTGAAGGTGACTATAGCCAACATCAACGTGAGACATGTGTTTATTGTTGCCGATATTGTCGATGAGGGTATTATTGGAGCCGATTTTATGATTAATCATGGCATTAATCTACATACGGGACAACAGCTGATGATTTGGCGTAATGTGGAAATACCCCTTGATGTTGGATATGACAACAAACCGCAAGGAACAAGAGTATTTGCTATTGAGACTCAGACAATAACGCCGCAGTCTGAAACAGTCATATGGGCGCGGATGAAGGGAGATTGTGAGGACAATCGGTTGTGGGTTGTAGAACCGGCAGATCTAAAGAGAGAGCTTATAACAGCGAAAGCTGTAGTGAAAACTAGTAAAGGAGGAATAGTCCCTATAAGAGTGTCAGACCATGAAAAGCTCATCAAAGAAAATTCCTATGTTGGCCAGTGTACTCCAGCAGAGGCAATAATAAACTGCGAGAAGAAGATAAAGCCTACTAATTTGTCCGCAAAAGAACGTGAACAATTTGAAGAATACGTAGAGAAATGGGTAGCAGGTCTATCAGCGACAGATAAAAATAAAGCCAAACAGTTACAAAAAGGCATGCCAGTATCTTCGCCATGGGAAGCCAAAGCCAGGGTAGAACTGCATTGGTTAAACATGAAATTAACACAGGCGAAGCTAGGCCGATTAAACAGCCACCCAGAAGCGTACCCCTAGCAAAGCGGGATAAAGTAAAAGAGCTTGTAAGTGAAATGGAGCGTGATGGCGTAATTGAGCCATCTTCTGGTCCTTGGAGTTCGCCTGTAGTCTTAGTTAAAAAGAAAGATAGCAGTACTAGATTCTGCGTAGACTACAGGAAGCTCAATGACATAACCAAGAAGGACAGTTACCCGGTCTCCAGGATCGATGACACTTTGGGCACGCTAGCTGGTACCAAATGGTTATCTACGCTGGACTTGCGAAGCGGATATTGGCAAGTGGAGATCGCAGAGAAAGACAAGGAGAAAACTGCCTTCAGTGTCGGCAACGGTTTATGGCAGTTCAAAGTCATGCCATTTGGTCTCTGCAATGCTCCGGCCACATTTGAACGCCTAATGGAAAAGGTACTGGTAGGACTTCACTGGAAGACATGCTTGGTATATCTCGATGATATAATCGTGATGGGGAAAACTTTTAATGAACACCTCAAAAACATGGCAGAAGTTCTTCAACGGATATCATCAGCTGGATTGAAACTCAACTTGAAGAAATGTGCATTGTTCCAGAAAGAAGTAAAGTATTTGGTTCATCGTGTTACAGCAGACGGAATCTCAACAGATGAAGATAAAATAAAAGCAGTATGGGGCTGGCATCAACCTAAAAATCTTCATGAATTGCGCAGCTTTTTGGGCCTTTGCACATACTACAGACGTTTTGTGCCGAATTTTGCCAGTGTAGCTGCAAGCTTGCAAGAGCTGACAAAGAAGTCAAGACCATACCATTGGGGCGAGCTACAGGAAAAATCCTTCCAGAAACTCAAAGAATTATTATGTACGTCACCAGTGCTAGCGTATCCCATAGCTGGAGAAAAATTTGTGCTGGATACTGATGCGAGCGGCTATGGCATAGGGGGTGTGCTATCCCAAGTAGTAAATGGCACTGAGAAGGTCATAGGCTACTATAGCCGTCTACTCTCAAAACCTGAGAGGAACTACTGTGTGCCACGACGTGAGCTTCTGGCGGTACTGGAATGCATTAAACATTACCATAAGTACCTGTATGGTCAACACTTTACAATAAGGACCGATCATTCTGCACTGAGATGGCTATTGCAGTTTAAAAATACTGAAGGGCAACTGGCAAGGTGGATTGAGCGCCTGCAGAGCTACGACTTCAGCATTGAGCATAGAAGGGGCACAAGGCATAACAATGCGGATGCTCTTTCGAGAAGACCGTGCTGTTTAGAGTGTAAACATTGTGTTAGAACCGAGCAAAAGGAAGGCGTTGTGGATGTTCGGCTAATGCACATCGGCCCTGATGAAGACTGGTCAGCGGCACAGAGGGACGACGATATACTAAGGAAAATTATTGCGGCCAAAGAAGAGGACAGACGACCATCCCGGAATGAAATTTCGGCTGAAAGCCCACTCGCCAAATCTTATTGGGCTCAGTGGAACAGCCTTAAGGTAATAAAAGGGTGTTTATACCGCGTATGGGAAAGTGTAGATGGCAAAACAACTTAAAATTTAATAGTTGTGCCATACTCCAAGATAAGTAAAGTTTTACAGGAGTTTCATAATGGACCCAGTGGCGGTCATCTTGGAGTAACAAAAAAACTTGAGAAACTGAAGCAGCGTTTTTATTGGGTTGGATGTCAACAAGCCGTAGCTGACTGTATAGCAAACTGCCCACAGTGCATAGCAGCCAAAGGCCCAGTAAGAAGAAGCCGGGGACAGCTGCAGCAATACAACTCAGGAGCACCATTCGAGCGGATCGCAATGGATGGAGCAGGCCCCTTTCCCGTCACCGAAGCCGGAAATCGTTATGTACTTGTGGTAACGGACTATTTCAGTAAATGGCCAGAGGTATATGCTATACCTAACCAGGAAGCAAAGACAATTGTAAATACTTTCGTCAACAACTGGGTATGTCGCTATGGTGTCCCAATAGAATTACATTCCGACCAAGGAAGGAATTTCGAGTCTGCCATATTCAGGGAAATGTGCGAGTTATATGGGATAAAGAAAACCAGAACGACGCCGCTGCATCCACAGTCTGATGGCATGGTAGAAAGGTTCAATCGCACCTTAGAAGAGTACCTACGAAAAGTAGTAAGCACCCATCAGAGGGATTGGGACGAGCACATCCCCAAATTGTTGATGGCATATAGGTCAGCTGTACACGACTCAACATCGAGAATGCCAGCCAAAATTATTTTCGGGACGGAATTAAAACTACCTGGTGATTTGGAATTTGGTGTTAAGCCAACTGTAGAGGAAGGAGCTATTACGTCCCAGGAGAAGGAGGACTTAAACGAACTGCATGAGTTCGTGCGAAATAGAATCAAGATGGTCAGTGACAAGATGAAGGCTAGATATGACCGCGCAGCAAACTCGGAGGGATTTATGGAAGGACAATTGGTTTTACTGTATAACCCACAACGGAAGAAAGGATTGTCCCCAAAATTACAGACTCACTGGGATGGCCCGTATAAAGTGATTAAGAGAGTGAATGACGTTGTATACCGGATACAGAAGCACAATAGCCCAAGGTCGAAAATGAAGATAGTACATCTGGAACGATTGGCGCACTATGGAAGAGGTGATTGTGTGCCTACTCGGGTCGAACAGGCTTAAGTGGGCGGCAGTGTTACAAAGATTAGAAATAGATTTAAATAAAACGACAATGTGGCTATATGTACTTGGTAGCACTGCCAATTAATCTATAGTTGTCAAAATGTTACAACCCTGGTCAACTCTATATAGATAATATTCAAATTAACGGAAATGGAATACTCCAGAATATACAAGATCATTCGAGGCTGTGCCAATAAGAGTAAACCACAACAACAACAAACATAGCAACATAAATGCTAAGAGATGTTATTCTTAATGATCTTGTATGCAAGTATTCGCTGCTAATAAAGCTAAATAGATTCACAAGTATACACAGCCATATACACGTAGAAGAAACAAAACCACACACTCATTCATACAACCACTCATAGTTACCATAGGCAAAACACACAGAACACTCATACATTCAACCACACATAGTTACCATAAGCAAACCAAACAAGCCAGCATTGTCATGTATACAAACACACACATACCAAGTAAAATACAACCACCATACCCAGAACTTTCGCGAGGTTACCAGACGACGTAATTTTTGCTATATAAAGGCGCTGCCAGAGCTCAGAAGAGTCAGTGTGATTTCAAATATAAGCGTGTTAACATCGCTGAGGGTTGAGTAGTACAAATACTCGTGTAAATAAAGTAATAAATAAAGAGTTGCCGCATTATATTTCTAAAATTAAATTGTCCGTGTTTTAATTTGATGCAATAAACGAATCCTTGAAGGATAAGTAATAAAACCGTTTTTAGGAAAAGGTCTAAAAACGTGACTATATATATATATATATATATATATATATATATATGTATATATATATGTGTATATATATATATATATATATATATATATATGTATATATATATATGCAGGTTAGTGATTGATAAATAGTGAAAATAATAGGGGTCCCAGATGACTTCCCTGGGGAACACCAGACGTAACGGGGATCGCTTTAGATATAGTACTTTTGAATAAAACATTTTGTTTCCTATTAGTAAGGTAGGAACTAATCCAATTCAAACAGCCACGTGTGAATCCCATATAATGCAGTTTACTCAATACAAGTTTGTCGTTAACTTTATCAAATGCTTTACTGAAATCTGTGTAGACTACATCAGTTTGTTTTTTATTGACAAAACCACGATTTACCAAAGTTGTAAATTGTATGAGGTTGGTTATAGTTGAGCAGCCTTTACGAAAACCATGTTGACTAGAACATAATGTTGATGACACCTGGTGGCACAAGCTACTTGTAATTAATTTTTCAAAGAGTTTCGGTATAATAATCAGTTTAGCGATTCCTCTGTAATTTTTAATGTCAGATTTGGTACCAGACTTAAACAAGGGAATAATATAAGAATTCTTCCACATTTCAGGGAATTTTCCAACTTTAATTGAAAGGTTGTACAATAATGTAAGAGGAAACACTAAGGCATCAGCACACTTAATTAGAACACAGCTAGGAACATTATCAGGTCCACCCTTGTACGAGAATTTCAATTTTTTCAATCCATTAAGAACAGAAATTTCATCCAGAAATGGAATTAAAATAGATTGACTTCCAGGACAAAAATTTGATTGCAACCCAGTAGTAATAGTTTGATCAGCAGAATAAGTAGATGAAAAGAAATCCGCAAACAAGCTACTAATTTCAGCCTCGTTATCTGATTCTTTTTCATTTAGCTTCATAGTGGTTCGAAAAGGAAACTGATTTTTTTTTTAAGTTCACGAAATTTTAGAAAGACCTTGGATTTTTCTTCAAGTTGTTTTTAATTTTTTGTAAGTAACATTTATAACATTTAAGATTTAACTTGTTATAGTCGGCACGGGCAACAGAGTATTTTGCAAAATCTGAGGATGATCCTGATTTTTTGTATATTCTATAATATTTGTTTTTGCTATTTTTAAGTTTGGAAAGAAACTTTGAATTCCATGGAGGTCCAGATACTTGAGAAGCGACTTGTTTAGGAACACATTGGGTCAAGATCCAAAAAATCCTATCGTAGAATTTTATGGTTATGTGATCAATAACATCGGGATTGTTTTCTAAGTTCTAATCTACGAGTAAATTGTGCCAGTCTGTATTGTGTAGAAGTTCGATTATTTTGTTATAATTTGCCCTTTTAAAACATAAACTCTTGACTTTTGAGTTGTACGCAGAACGAGATATATAGACAGATGGAAAACCTGTAGATATTAAGATTGTGGGATGATAACAGTCCTCCGGTAAGGTTAGAGGAATAGTGCGAAGGACAGACTTGTCAACACAATCATTTACAAAAACCAAATCTAAAAGCTTGTGGTTATCATTATATATGCCATTTATCTGAAAAAGATTCATGTCCAATAAGCAATCAATAAACTCGTTATATTTCAGACTAAAAGTAGAATTATATGGTGTAAAGCAACCATTATCAGCCGAAAAATCCCAAAATAAGTATAAATAAGTGTTGCCGCATTAAATTTCTTAAATTAATTTGTCCGTGTTTTAATTTGATGCAATAAAACGAATCCTTGAAGGATAAGTAATAAAACCGTTTTTCGAAAAGGTCTAAAAACGTAACAATTGGTGTCAGAAGTGGGATTGCAAAAGACAAAAAGGACACTAAAAAAAAAAATTTTAATAAATAATCATGAAATTTGATGAGTTAAAAGTTGAACAGCTGAAAAAGGAGCTCAGCAAGCTGGAATTGCCAACTGCAGGTAATAAGGCTGAACTGCAGAAGAAGCAGATAGATGAGTTTAAGAATCGCTGCATGGACATCGGGACATACGAGTTTGAGGACAAACACGATGTGTAGGTATGCCCTCCTGCCACGACCAGCAGCATGGACATAAATTCAATGTTCGCTGCTATGATGATCCAGATAAAAGGAATCAGTGATGCACAAAGTGAATTAAAACAAAACTCTCAGCAGATGCAGGAGGCATCAAGGTTCAGTAGTGACAAGCTTGTAGCCGAAATAACTGAATTTAAAACAGAATTCTCAACAGATGCAGGAAAAGCTTGTATCCGACATACAGGAGTCAAATAAAGCCATGAACGAGACCCTGGTAGAGGTTTTTGAAGCCATTAACAAGAGGTTGGATTCTATTGAGAATAAATTCTCAGAGCTGGCGGAGAGAGTCCAACATCTAGAAAGCGGTGGCCTGGAACAGCATGCAAAGGAGTTCGAAGAGAAGTATGGTGGTGAGTACAAGCGCGATTTATACAGAATGGAATTGCGATGTAGAGTTCAGAAGTCTAACGAATCTCTACAAGATTTCGCAATGGAAATCGAGCGGGTAGTGTAGCTCACATATCCAGGCGAGAGTCACCCGTTGCTGGACCACTTTAAAACTGAGGCTTTCGTTAAGGGCAATCGCGACTCTGATGTTAAACTGGCGGTGTGCGCTACGCAGAAATCCACTTTCGCTGAAACTGTTTCATTTGCGCTGGGTCAAGAGATTGCAAGAATGGTTTTCAAACCACAGATATGTAAAGTGCGGAATATGGAGGTTTTGTCTGAGGAGGATAATAACCTAGTGGCTAGCGTTAAGGAGGCAATGCGACAAATGCTGGCAGAGAAGGCTATCAAAGAAAAGCCTAACTGCTTTAACTGCGGAAAGATCGGTCATTTTCAGCGCAGCTGCAAAGCACAAAGAAAGAGAGGTAGATCTGTTTCGCCACCAAGAAACAGCAAACGGGTGAACCAAACAACATCACGAGAGTCCCCGTTAATCTAAAACGAGCTAGCACTAAGGGGCAAGAGCTAGCTCTCACAAACGATGGCGCCACAATCTCCATATCAGTGATGCAGCAGAAAAATAGCAACCTCACTGCGTCCGGACACATCAACGGGGAAAAGCACGTACTTACCATAGACACAGGGGCATCGCAGTCAATAATAAGGCCCGATATAGTAAAGGGGAAATGCGAGCGGTTAAGCAATATACGGCTACGTACAGCTATTGGAGAGCCTGCCACTGGTGAAGGTAACTATAGCCAACATCAACGTGAGACATGTGTTTATTGTTGCCGATATTGTCGATGAGGGTATTATTGGATTAGTCGATTTTATGATTAATCATGGCAGTAATCTACATACGGGACAACAGCTGATGATTTGGCGTAATGTGGAAATACCCCTTGATGTTGGATATGACAACAAACCGCAAATAACAAGAGTATTTGCTATTGAGAGTCAGACAATACCGCCGCAGTCTGAAACAGTCATATGGGCGCGGATGAAGGGAGATTGTGAGGACAATCGGTTGTGGGTTGTAGAACCGGCAGATCTAAAGAGAGAGTTTATAACAGCGAAAGCTCTAGTGAAAACTAGTGAAGGAGGAATAGTCCCTATAAGAGTGCTTAACTTGTCATACTATGAAAAACTCATCAAAGAAAATTCCGATGTTGCCAGTGTACTCCAGCAGAGGCAATAATAAACTGCGAGAAGAAGATAGAGCCTACTAATTTGTCCGCAAAAGAACGTGAACAATTTGATGAATACGTAGAGAAATGGGTAGCAGGTCTATCAGCGACAGATAAAAATAAAGCCAAACAGTTACAAAAAGACATGCCAGTATCTTCGCCATGGGAAGCCAAAGCCAGGGTAGAACTGCATTGGTTAAACATGAAATTAACACAGGCGAAGCTAGGCCGATTAAACAGCCACCCAGAAGCGTACCCCTAGCAAAGCGGGATAAAGTAAAAGAGCTTGTAAGTGAAATGGAGCGTGATGGCGTAATTGAGCCATCTTCTGGTCCTTGGAGTTCGCCTGTAGTCTTAGTTAAAAAGAAAGATGGTAGTACTAGATTCTGCGTAGACTACAGGAAGCTAAATGACATAACCAAGAAGGACAGTTACCCGGTCTCCAGGATCGATGCCACTTGGGCACGCTAGCTGGTACCAAATGGTTCTCTACGCTGGACTTGCGAAGCGGATATTGGCAAGTGGAGATCGCAGAGAAAGACAAGGAGAAAACTGCCTTCAGTGTCGGCAACGGTTTATGGCAGTTCAAAGTCATGCCATTTGGTCTCTGCAATGCTCCGGCCACATTTGAACGCCTAATGGAAAAGGTACTGGTAGGACTTCACTGGAAGACATGCTTGGTATATCTCGATGATATAATCGTGATGGGGAAAACTTTTGATGAACACCTCAAAAACATGGCAGAAGTTCTTCAACGGATATCATCAGCTGGATTGAAACTCAACTTGAAGAAATGTGCATTGTTCCAGAAAGAAGTAAAGTATTTGGTTCATCATGTTACAGCAGACGGAATCTCAACAGATGAAGATAAAATAAAAGCAGTAAGGGACTGGCATCAACCTAAAAATCTTCATGAATTGCGCAGCTTTTTGGGCCTTTGCACATACTACAGACGTTTTGTGCCGAATTTTGCCAGTGTAGCTGCAAGCTTGCATGAGCTGACAAAGAAGTCAAGACCATACCATTGGGGCGAGCCACAGGAAAAATCCTTCCAGAAACTCAAAGAATTATTATGTACGTCACCAGTACTAGCGTATCCCATAGCTGGAGAAAAATTTGTGCTGGATACTGATGCGAGCGGCTATGGCATAGGGGGTGTGCTATCCCAAGTAGTAAATGGCACTGAGAAGGTCATAGGGTACTATAGCCGTGTACTCTCAAAACCTGAGAGGAACTACTCTGTGCCACGACGTGAGCTTCTGGCGGTACTGGAATGCATTAAACATTACCATAAGTACCTGTATGGTCAACACTTTACATTAAGGACCGATCATTCTGCACTGAGATGGCTATTGCAGTTTAAAAATCCTGAAGGGCAACTGGCAAGGTGGATTGAGCGCCTGCAGAGCTACGACTTCAGCATTGAGCATAGAAGGGGCACAAAGCATAACAATGCGGATGCTCTTTCGAGAAGACCGTGCTGTTTAGAGTGTAAACATTGTGTTAGAACCGAGCAAAAGGAAGGCGTTGTGGATGTTCGGCTAATGCACATCGGCTCTGATGAAGACTGGTCAGCGGCACAGAGGGACGACGATATACTAAGGAAAATTATTGCGGCCAAAGAAGAGGACAGACGACCATCCCGGAATGAAATTTTGGCTGAAAGCCCACTCGCCAAATCTTATTGGGCTCAGTGGAACAGCCTTAAGGTAATAAAAGGGTGTTTATACCGCGTATGGGAAAGTGTAGATGGCAAAACAACTTCAAATTTAATAGTAGTGCCATACTCCAAGATAAGTAAAGTTTTACAGGAGTTTCATAATGGACCCAGTGGCGGTCATCTTGGAGTAACAAAAAAACTTGAGAAACTGAAGCAGCGTTTTTATTGGGTTGGATGTCAACAAGCCGTAGCTGACTGTATAGCAAACTGCCCACAGTGCATAGCAGCCAAAGGCCCAGTAAGAAGAAGCCGGGGACAGCTGCAACAATACAACTCAGGAGCACCATTCGAGCGGATCGCAATAGATGTAGCAGGCCCTTTTCCCGTCACCGAAGACGGAAATCGTTATGTACTTGTGGTAACGGACTATATCAGTAAATGGCCAGAATTATATGCTATACCTAACCAGGAAGCAAAGACAATTGTAAATACTTTCGTCAACAACTGGGTATGTCGCTATGGTGTCCCAATAGAATTACATTCCAACCAAGGAAGGAATTCCGAGTCTGCCATATCCAGGGAAATGTGCGAGTTATATGGGATAAAGAAAACCAGAACGACGCCGCTGCATCCACAGTCTGATGGCATGGTAGAAAGGTTCAATCGCACCTTAGAAGAGTACCTACGAAAAGTAGTAAGCACCCATCAGAGGGATTGGGACGAGCACATCCCCAAATTTTTGATGGCATATAGGTCAGCTGTACACGACTCAACATCGAGAACGCCAGCCAAAATTATCTTCGGGACGGAATTAAAACTACCTGGTGATTTGGAATTTGGTGTTAAGCCAACTGTAGAGGAAGGAGCTATTACGTCCTAGGAGAATTAGGACTTAAACGAACTGCATGAGTTCGTGCGAAATAGAATCAAGATGGTCAGTGACAAGATGAAGGCTAGGTATGACCGCGCAGCAAACTCGGAGGGATTTATGGAAGGACAATTGGTTTTACTGTATAACCCACAACGGAAGAAAGGATTGTCCCCAAAATTACAGACTTAATGGGATGGCCCGTATAAAGTGATTAAGAGAGTGAATGACGTTGTATACCGGATACAAAAGCACAATAGCCCAAGGTCGAAAATGAAGATAGTACATTTGGAACGATTGGCGCACTATGGAAGAGGTGATTGTGTGCCTATTCGGGTCGAACAGGCTTAAGTGGGCGGCAGTGTTACAAAGATTATAAATAGATTTAAATAAAACGACAATGTGGCTATATGTACTTGGTAGAACTGCCAATTAATCTATAGTTGTCAAAATGTTACAACCCTGGTCAACACTATATAGATAATATTCAAATTAACGGAAATGGAATACTCCAGAATATACAAGATCATTCGAGGCTGTGCCAATAAGAGTAAACCACAACAACAACAAACATAGCAACATAAATGCTAAGAGATGTTATTCTTAATGATCTTGTATGCAAGTATTCGCTGCTAATAAAGCTAAATAGATTCACAAGTATACACAGCCATATACACGTAGAAGAAACAAAACCACACACTCATTCATACAACCAATCATAGTTACCATAGGCAAAACACACAGAACACTCATACATTCAACCACACATAGTTACCATAAGCAAACCAAACAAGCCAGCATTGTCATGTATACAAACACACACATGCCAAGTAAAATACCAGAGCTCAGAAGAGTCAGTGTGATTTCAAATATAGACGTGTTAACATCGCTGAGGGTTGAGTAGTACAAATACTCGTGTAAATAAAGTAATGAATAAAGAGTTGCCGCATTATATTTCTAGAATTAATTTGTCCGTGTTTTGCAATAAAAGAATCCTTGAAGGATAAGTAATAAAACCGTTTTTACGAACAGGTCTAAAAACGTAACAATATATATATATATATATATATATATATATATATGTATATATATATATATATATATATATATATGTATATATACATATGTATATATATATATATATATATATATATATATATATATATATATGTATATATATATATATATATATATATATATATATATATATGTATATATATATATAAAGATATATATATATATATATATATATATATATAAACATATATATATGCACATATAGACCGACTGGATTACATTGTTTCCAAGTTGCAGCTATCACAACGGTAATCTGAAGAGCTTGCACAACTTTTAAAAGAATAAAAATTGCTGGAACCTGGGTCAAAGGTCACAAAAATTGCATACGATCTTAAGGACTGGTGGCTATTCATAGACAGTTCGAAACAAAGTTTAATATTAGTATATAAGAAATAAATACGAAACAAAGACTTTATTAAAGTATTCTTGAAAAAATTTACATAAAATTTTAAAATTTGAGTAAAAAATTTAAATTTTCATCTTTATGACCTGTTTTTGGTATCTAGACTCGTTCAGATTATATTGGTATGTTCACAAAAGTTGTTTACCGTGACTACAATTTTTCCAAATATAGTGCATGGAAAATCAGGATTTCTTCAAAGTTTTGATCAAAAAACCGAAAAAAAAAAGTTTTTTTTTCTCTAACTTTTTAAAAAAACCCCTGACATAAAATACATTTCTGTCATTATATTTTAGCAAAAAATATTCAACGTTCTTTGGCTACATTTTTGCCGAACATAGTTAAGCGATATTTTTAAGTGCTGATTAGTTATTTGGCAAAAACTGATAACAACCTTTTTTTGGGCATTAATATTTCCAATATTGGGAAACTTTGGAGGCCCATAAAAAGAAAACGGTCACCAGCTTTGCCAAACTGAGTATAGGGTTTTACTACATTTTGATAGTAGATTCGAACTCATACAGTCACGACCTTGCACTTTTTTCACTGTTGCATAGTATTATTTGTGCTTGTCGCTAAACGCTACTCATTGATGGGTTCGGCTAGTCTTCATTTGAAAGCAAAGATTCGGCGTCATTCGGGGGTTGACAAACTGTTATTCTGTGTTTTGATCAACAAGTGTGAAATTGAAACTTGTTAAATAATAAATAGTCTTTTTTGTTTAGTTTTTCTTGGAGAATAGTGAATTTTTAAATACATATATCAGTACTCTTTTTGTTTTCTAAAATGGAGGTAACGAAAATGAAACAATATGTAAGATTATTTTTTTCATTATTAAAGTAGATATGCGTAATGTTTTCAATTATATTTTTTAGAGTAAAGCAATGAGGTGCATACTTGAGCCGGCAGGTGTTAAAAAATATTTAAGACGTAATATGGGTGACGATGTCGTTTTGACATAGAAGAGCTTTAAAGAACACACAAAATTCGTTTCAGTACTTTCAAGTAAAAAACACTTAATATTTCGACTGAATGTAAATTGACAATAAAACTTTAGCCATTTCAGAAGCGGTCTCAAGAACCAACATTAACACTGTTGGGCCAGCGCAGGAACACATAAGAAAAGCAGTGCAAATGCGGAAGAGACGCATATTCAAAAACATGTCGCTGAAGAGGAAATCTAAAAGAACGGTAGATGTAAATTAATGTTTTTTCTTTTGTTTTAAAGTAAATATAATATATTTTGCTTTTTGTCGTTTTTCATAATTAGATGTATGATATTGTTTTTTATGTGAATTAAAGTTTTTGTTCTATTTTTAATGTTAGTTTTATAAGACGCTGTGAATTAAATATATACAATATTATATAAAACTATAAACCATTAAAGACATTTTTAATATAACATTACTGACCATTTACGTTCATTATTTAACTGTAACGTGGTAGTTCACTATGATGATTATTCGTCACTGTTTTCGTCAACGGAATGTAAGCGAGAGGGTGGCGTTTCCAATGACATCTCCATGTTAAATTCGCCACTCAAACGCACTGAGTCTGTATTGCCGAGTAAGTACAGGTTATTGCTTTGTGCATAATGAAATAATGACTTATGGAATGTGTCCGCGGACAAGCGGGTAACATTTCTATTCGAAAGCGAAAAAAAGGTTTCGAAATAGTGGAAGCCAAAGTAAATTATATCTTGAGTAAAATATTTCTTTAACATATCCCCAGTACTGAGAGATAGAAAAATTTGGGGACGAAATGTATTAAGAAACATGATCATGAAATACCATTTATAATAACCAGATTTTAAGACAATTTTGAAATGTTTCTTAATAAGTAAATTGCAAGCCATGTATACATACCAGAGAACGCAATAGTGTAAAAGAAAATTTAATGTAAAGCTGTACAATGTACACCCTCAGTACATTATAGACATTGCCTTTCTTTCGTTGTGTACACTTTTCGTTATGTACACCTTCCGCCAGTACTTGTGTATATCTCGTGTAAATGCCCTGATGGGATTTCGTGAGCTAATTCATAATCAACCATAAGTTACCTTATGGCAAAGAATATACACTATAAGAAAACGCATGTAGAACAAATCACGAAATAAAATTTTAAAATCTTTATGGGTGCCGGCGGTAAGGAAAAAAACGAAGAAAACAGCAGAAACCAACGTGTTAGATCGTTGGTCCTCGAACATATTTAAAAGTTGGTTGAATCAAATTTAACTTAAGGTACTGAAGGCATGGTGGAAAAAACTAGAGCTGTACCGAACTGAATCAAACGCTCTCAAGCGCTCGTTTTTGACAAGAACCTCTAATCAAACCCATTTAAATTACATGGGTTTGATTAGAGGTTCTCTAAAACTATTTTATAACTGAGGAAGAAAAAAATTGGTTCCTAAAAATATATGTAACGCCAGACAAACGTTGGTGTAGGGTATATAAAATTCGGCACAGTCGAATATAGCACTTTTACTTGTCTTATTTCAACTTTTTTAAATCTTTAACCTCTTCGATCTTATTTTTATATCATTATAAAGTCCAAATACGACTTAAAAATAGCTTCCAGTCTATTCAGTAATAGAAGTTCCCACATAATTTTGCACTGCCAGGCAATTAATTAAACAACAGAGCATCGTTGGTAAAATGTTACAAATGCACTATTGACGTTTTCTTTTCTGGAAAACATATAACATTTTTTCATTTGTTTTGAGGAGTTTTAAAACAGAATTCACTTTTCGTAAGTGATGTTGGATTAATTTCTAATAAACTCCTTAATTTCAAATATCGAAGTGTTGCCATTTTCTGCCAAAAAGTGTAAAAAATTTTGCACTCCTTACGAGAAAAGAAATCAGCTTTAAATATTTAATTTTTCCATGTTGTGAACGAGCGTTTGAGAGCGTTTGATTCAGTTCGGTACAGCTCTAGAAAAAACATAAGCAAAAAACACAAGCAAACTTGTTTGAAGATTTTTACAAAAAATTATATTTTCGTTTCAAAACATTGTTAATGATTGAGCTATAATATTTATGTGCGTGTGTAATTTTCTTCTGCTTTACATGATGAATGCAAGTGAGAAAAAAAATTTTATATCGAGTAGAAAATGCTGCGTAGAGAGATGTGTAAAAGATCTAGAAGACTTTTTAAAGGTTTACGATTTTTTATTCGTTTTAGGGCAAATTAAGCGGGGAAAATGTTTTATTCCTGAAGAAGGTTACACAAAAATCTTTATATATGCGACCGTAATTTGGAAAGCTCATTCATTTGGATAAAAAACTAAAGGTAGAAGCCAAGACTCTATAATATAAAGATGTTGCATATATTATTAAAATTCAAAAATTTTGTGCTTCAAAATCCAATGACGTATTTATTTGCTTTCTCATGTTTTTTGCAAACACAATTTTCGAGTAACTTAATATATTTTCTTACACTATGTGTTGTGTATGTTTGTATATATTGTTACGTTTTTAGACCTTTTCGTAAAAACGGTTTTATTACTTATCCTTCAAGGATTCGTTTTATTGCATCAAATTAAAACACGGACAAATTAATTTAAGAAATATAACGCAGCAACACTTTATTTATTACTTAACACGAGTATATGTACTACTCAACCCTCAGCGATGTTAACACGTCTATATTTGAAATCACACTGATTGTCGCTGAGCTCTGGCAGCGCCTTGTTGTTGTGGTTTACTCTTATTGGCACAGCCTTGAATGATCTTGTATATTCTGGAGTATTCCATTTCCGTTAATTTGAATATTATCTATATAGTGTTTGTAACATTTTGACAGCTATAGATAAAATTGCCAGTGCTGCCAAGTACATATGGCCACATTGTCGTTTTATTTAAATCTATTTCTAATCTTTGTAACACTGCCGCCCACTTAAGCCTGTTCGACCCGAATAGGCACACAATCACCTCTTCCATAGTGCGCCAAACGTTCCAGATGTACTATCTTCATTTTCGACCTTGGGCTATTGTGCTTCTGTATCCGGTATACAACGTCATTCACTCTCTTAATCACTTTATACGGGCCATCCCAGTGAGTCTTTAATTTTGGGGACAATCCTTTCTTCCGTTGTGGGTTATATATTAAAACCAATTGTCCTTCCATAAATCCCTCCGAGTTTGCTGCGCGGTCATACCTAGCCTTCATCTTGTCACTGACCATCTTGATTCTATTTCGCACGAACTCATGCAGTTCGTTTAAGTCCTCCTTCTCCTGGGACGTAATAGCTCCTTCCTCTACAGTTGGCTTAACACCAAATTTCAAATCACCAGGTAGTTTTAATTCCGTCCCGAAGATAATTTTGGCTGGCGTTCTCGATGTTGAGTCGTGTACAGCTGACCTATATGCCATCAAAAATTTGGGGATGTGCTCGTCCCAATCCCTCTGATGGGTGCTTACTACTTTTCGTAGGTACTCTTCTAAGGTGCGATTGAACCTTTCTACCATGCCATCAGACTGTGGATGCAGCGGCGTCGTTCTGGTTTTCTTTATCCCATATAACTCGCACATTTCCCTGAATATGGCAGACTCGAAATTCCTTCCTTGGTCGGAATGTAATTCTATTGGGACACCATAGCGACATACCCAGTTGTTGACGAAAGTATTTACAATTGTTTTTGCTTCCTGGTTAGGTATAGCATAAACCTCTGGCCATTTACTGAAATAGTCCATTACCACAAGTACATAACGATTTCCGGCTTCGGTGACGGGAAAGGGACCTGCTACATCCATTGCGATCCGCTCGAATGGTGCTCCTGAGTTGTATTGTTGCAGCTGTCCCCGGCTTCTTCTTACTGGGCCTTTGGCTGCTATGCACTGTGGTCAGTTTGCTATACAGTCAGCTACGGCTTGTTGACATCCAACCCAATAAAAACGCTGCTTCAGTTTCTCAAGTTTTTTTGTTACTCCAAGATGACCGCCACTGGGTCCATTATGAAACTCCTGTAAAACTTTACTTATCTTGGAGTATGGCACTACTATTAAATTTGAAGTTGTTTTGCCATCTACACTTTCCCATACGCGGTATAAACACCCTTTTATTACCTTAAGGCTGTTCCACTGAGCCCAATAAGATTTGGCGAGTGGGCTTTCAGCCAAAATTTCATTCCGGGATGGTCGTCTGTCCTCTTCTTTGGCCGCAATAATTTTCCTTAGTATATCGTCGTCCCTCTGTGCCGCTGACCAGTCTTCATCAGGGCCGATGTGCATTAGGCGAACATCCACAACGCCTTCCTTTTGCTCGGTTCTAACACAATGTTTACACTCTAAACAGCACGGTCTTCTCGAAAGAGCATCCGCATTGTTATGCTTTGTGCCCCTTCTATGCTCAATGCTGAAGTCGTAGCTCTGCAGGCGCTCAATCCACCTTGCCAGTTGCCCTTCAGGATTTTTAAACTGCAATAGCCATCTCAGTGCAGAATGATCGGTCCTTAATGTAAAGTGTTGACCATACAGGTACTTATGGTAATGTTTAATGCATTCCAGTACCGCCAGAAGCTCACGTCGTGGCACAGAGTAGTTCCTCTCAGGTTTTGAGAGTACACGGCTATAGTACCCTATGACCTTCTCAGTGCCATTTACTACTTGGGATAGCACACCCCCTATGCCATAGCCGCTCGCATCAGTATCCAGCACAAATTTTTCTCCAGCTATGGGATACGCTAGTACTGGTGACGTACATAATAATTCTTTGAGTTTCTGGAAGGATTTTTCCTGTGGCTCGCCCCAATGGTATGGTCTTGACTTCTTTGTCAGCTCATGCAAGCTTGCAGCTACACTGGCAAAATTCGGCACAAAACGTCTGTAGTATGTGCAAAGGCCCAAAAAGCTGCGCAATTCATGAAGATTTTTAGGTTGATGCCAGTCCCTTACTGCTTTTATTTTATGTTCATCTGTTGAGATTCCGTCTGCTGTAACACGATGCCCCAAATAATTTACTTCTTTCTGGAACAATGCACATTTCTTCAAGTTGAGTTTCAATCCAGCTGATGATATCCGTTGAAGAACTTCTGCCATGTTTTTGAGGTGTTCATCAAAAGTTTTCCCCATCACGATTATATCATCGAGATATACCAAGCATGTCTTCCAGTGAAGTCCTACCAGTACCTTTTCCATTATGCGTTCAAATGTGGCCGGAGCATTGCAGAGACCAAATAGCATGACTTTGAACTGCCATAAACCGTTGCCGACACTGAAGGCAGTTTTCTCCTTGTCTTTCTCTGTGATCTCCACTTGCCAATATCCGCTTCGCAAGTCCAGCGTAGAGATTCATTTGGTACCAGCTAGCGTGCCCAAAGTGTCATCGATCCTGGAGACCGGGTAACTGTCCTTCTTGGTTATGTCATTGAGCTTCCTGTAGTCTACGCAGAATCTAGTACTGCCATTTTTCTTTTTATCTAAGACTACAGGCGAGCTCCAAGGACCAGAAGATGGCTCAATTACGCCATCACGCTCCATTTCACTTACAAGCTCTTTTACTTTATCCCGCTTTGCTAGGGGTACGCTTCTGGGTGGCTGTTTAATCGGCCTAGCTTCGCCTGTGTTAATTTCATGTTTAACCAATGCAGTTCTACCCTGGCTTTGGCTTCCCATGGCGAAGATACTGGCATGCCTTTTTAGTAACTGCTTGGCTTTATTTTTATCTGTTGCTGATAGACCTGCTACCCATTTCTCTACGTATTCCTCAAATTGTTCACGTTCTTTTGCGGACAAATTAGTAGGCTCTATCTTCTTCTCGCAGTTTATTATTGCCTCTGCTGGAGTACACTGGCCAACATCGGAATTTTCTTTGATGAGTTTTTCATAGTCTGACAAGTTAAGCACTCTTATAGGGACTATTCCTCCTTCACTAGTTTTCACTGGAGCTTTCGCTGTTATAAGCTCTCTCTTTAGATCTGCCGGTTCTACAACCCACAACCGATTGTCCTCACAATCTCCCTTCATCCGCGCCCATATGACTGTTTCAGACTGCGGCGGTATTGTCTGACTCTCAATAGCAAATACTCTTGTTACTTGCTGTTTGTTGTCATTTCCAACATCAAGGGGTATTTCCACATTACGCCAAATCATCAGCTGTTGTCCCATATGTAGATTAATGCCATGATTAATCATAAAATCGGCTCCAATAATAACCTCATCGACAATATCGGCAACAATAAACACATGTCTCACGTTGATGTTGGCTATAGTCACCTTTACTTCAATCTTACCATAAACAGTAGCAGGCTCTCCAGTAGCTGTACGTAGCCGTATGTTGCTTAACCGCTCGCATTTCCCCTTTACTATATCGGGCCTTATTATTGACTGCGATGCCCCTGTGTCTATGGTAAGTACGTGCTTTTCCCCGTTGATGTGTCCGGACGCAGTGAGGTTGCTATTTTTCTGCTGCATCACTGATATGGAGATTGTGGGGCCCTCGTTTGTGAGAGCTAGCTCTTGCCCCTCAGTGCTAGCTCGTTTTAGTTTAACGGGGACTCTTGTGATGTTGTTTGGTTCTCCCGTTTGCTGTTTCTTGGTGGCGAAACAGATCTACCTCTCTTCTTTGGTGCTTTGCAGCTGCGCTGAAAATGACCGATCTTTCCGCAGTTAAAGCACTTAGGCTTTTCTTTGATAGCCTTCTCTGCCAGCAGTTGTCGCATTGCCTCCTTAACGCTAGCCACTAGGTTGTTATCCTCCTCAGATAAAACCTCCACATTCCGCACTTTACATATCTGTGGCTTGAAAACCATCGTGGCAGTCTCTTGAGCCAGCGCAAATGACACAGTTTCAGCGAAAGTGGATTTCTGCGTAGCACACACCGCCAATTTAACATCAGAGTCGCGAATGCCGTTAACGAAAGTCTCAGTTTTAAAATGGTCCAGGAACGGGTGACTCTCGCCTGGATATGTGAGCTGCACTAAACGCTCGATTTCCATTGCGAAATCTTGTAGAGATTCGTTATGCTTCTGAACTCTACATCGCAATTCCATTCTGTACAAATCGCGCTTGTGCTCACCACCATACTTGCGCTGCAATGCTGCCATTATTTCATTATAGTTGTTTCTGCTGCTTACTGGCACAGTCTCAAGTACCTCTGCGGCTGTACCCTTTAAGGACAAGATCAACTCTATGACCTTTTCCTCAGCATCCCATGCATTTCTGCTAGCAACCGTCTCAAACTGGAATTTGAAGATGCGTAATGGTACGCCGCCGTCGAAGCATGGCGCTTTTATCCGCGCAGAAACTTCCGCAACTGCTCGTACTGGCCCACCACTACACTCCAGGTTATTCACTTTGTCCTCTAGAGTATGCAATTTCTCTTCGACCTCCTTTGCATGCTGTTCCAGCTCTGAGAATTTATTCTCAATAGAATCCACCCTCCTGTTAATGGCTTCAGAAGCCTCTACCAGGGTCTCGTTCATGGCTTTATTTGACTCCTGTATTTCGGCTACAAGTTTTCCCTGCATCTGCTGATTTTCGGCTACAAGCTTTTCCTGCATCTGCTGAGTTTCGGCTACAAGCTTTTCCTGCATCTGCTGAGAGTTCCTTTTTATTTCAGCTATTTCGGCTACAAGCTTGTCACTGTTGATCCTTGATGCCTCCTGCATCTGCTGAGAGTTCTGTTTTATTTCAGCTTGTGCATCGCTGATTGCTTTTATCTGCTGAGAGTTCTGTTTCATTTCGATCATCATAGCAGCGAACATTGAATTTATGTCCATGCAGCTGGTAGTGGCAGGAGGGCATACCTGCACATCGTCTTTGTCCTCAAACTCGTATGTCCCGATGTCCATGCCGCGATTCTTGAACTCATCTATCAGCCTCTTCTGCAGTTCAGCCTTATTACCTGCAGTTGGCAATTCCAGCTTGCTGAGCTCCCTTTTCAGCTGTTCAACTTTTAGCTCATCAAATTTCATTTTTATTTATTTTAATTTTTTAATGTCCTTTTTTTTAAATTGCAGTGTTCTTTTAATTATTTTTGCAATCCCACTTCTGACACCAATTGTTACGTTTTTAGACCTTTTCGTAAAAACTGTTTTATTACTTATCCTTCAAGGATTCCTTTTATTGCATCAAATTAAAACGCGGACAAATTAATTTAAGAAATATAACGCAGCAACAATTTTTTTATTACTTAACACGAGTATATGTACTACTCAACCCTCAGCGATGTTAACACGTCTATATTTGAAATCACACTGATTGTCGCTGAGCTCTGGCAGCGTCTTTATATAGCAAAAATGACGTCGTCTGGTAACCTCGCGAAAGTTCTGGGTTTGGTGGTTGTTTTTTACTTGACGTGTGTGTGTTTGTATACATGACAATGCTGACTGGTTTGGTTTGCTTATGGTAACTATGTGTGGTTGAATGTATGAGTGTTCTGTGTGTTTTGCCTATGGTAACTACCCTGAAGGAAATTTGTGAGCTAGCTCATAATATGGTTGATAATTAGCTAACTCATTTGAGACTAGCCATAAGCTAGCTAAAACCTGATGCAGAAGTGAACCAGTTGTCGTTGCTCTTTGTAACATAATGTTCAAAGAAAACAACAAACATTTATATTTTTATGCATGTTAAATACCCATCAAGAGAAATTTACCGTTTTTGCACAAGAGAAGAAAAAAATCACTTTACGCTCAGAAACAAAACAAAAGAAAAAAACTTGTTATTTCGTCAGTTACGTTTTGTCATCGGTGGCTAGAGGTTCAATATATGTAAGTCTTTTTCGATTTAAAATAAAAATAAATAATGATATAATATATAAATAATTTCGGTTTGTTGTATGTGATCATTATTGAAAGGTGAAACTACGGAAAACTCTGACTAAAATTTTTTCATTAGATCTAAATATGAGATGTAACATTGATGGACTACATGGCAAGGTGCCAGTTAAAAAGTTTAAAAGGATTATTGGTGCTTTAAAAGGTGAGATAATTATATGACTTAACGAATTATTTTAAATATTAATTAATTTCTTATCATTAACTAGATGCAATTCGTATTAACGGTGCAGAAGATCCAGAAAAAGCATTAAGAAATGCAATAAAATATTTAAAAGGCGACATTTTTAATATTATTAGTAAGTATTTTTAAATAAGAATATTGTTTTAAATAAAATTCAATAAATATATTTTTTTTATAAAAAAAATCAACTTTTTTATTAAAATGAAGCAATAGTTTAGTTAGCAATAGGCACTTTCATTTTATACGCGCATTTCATTTTACTGGTACTGAATCGACTAACCATAAGCTAACTCAAAATGAGCTAGCTTGTGGTTAGTCGAAAACTGATGCAAAGCGAGTGCACTCATTCCCTAGGACATTACATGTTAAAACTGATGCAGCGTTAGTATAGAAAATGAGTCAGTCGTGAGTCACCCCTAACTCATTTCTGGTCGACCATAAGTTAGCTTATGGTTAGCTCACATTCCTACAGGGTATGAGTGGTTGTATGAATGAGTGTGTGGTTTTGTTTCTTCTACGTGTATATGTCTGTGTATACTTGTGAATCTATTTAGTTTTATTAGCTGCGAATACTTGCATACAAAATCATTAAGAATAACACCTCTTAGCATTTATGTTGCTATGTTTGTTGTTGTTGTGGTTTACTCTTATTGGCACAGCCTTGAATGATCTTGTATATTCTGGAGTATTCCATTTCCGTTAATTTGAATGTTATCTATATAGTGTTTGTAACATTTTGACAACTATAGATAAAATTGCCAGTGCTGCCAAGTACATATAGCCACATTGTCGTTTTATTTAAATCTATTTCTAATCATTGTAACAATATGTACATACATACATAAGTATGGCTATTATTTATTTATAATAGTTCTTTCTTTTCGGGCTGAGGCCGAAAAAAATGTCCGTTTTTTTTTTTTTTTGTTTTTTCCAAATGTACATACATTTTTATTTTCTACAATGTTAAGTCTGCACACACTGAAATTTTTCGATAGAAAATATTATAAAATGTTTCATATATTTTTCTAAAAAATATCTCAATTAATATATTTAGATAAGAAATATTTCATAATGAAATATTGTTTATAGTAAAAAGTTTATTCATAGCAAAAATTTTAGCAGAAAAATTTTCAGAACAAAAATGTTTCTATGGAAAAAATTCTTTGATTATAAAAAATTTCATTAGCTACATCTCTTCATAAAAAATTGTAATAAAAATCTTTCAATATAAAACATTTTATACTGAAAATATTGTTGTAAAATATATATACAGAAAGAAAATTTTTCATTAGAACTCATTTTCTATAAAATATTCTATATGGATGATTTTTATATCGAAAAGTTTGTGAATAAAAAAATTTTTCGTAGAAAAGTTTTTATAAAAAATTTTTTGTACTTAGAGTAGATATGCTTAATCTTTTTATAATAACTTTACTTCGTGAGCATTCTTCATAGGAGATCTATAAGTACATATCATCTAGTGCTCAGAAGGTTAAAGGGAAACTACTTTTTTGTAATATGTTTTATTGCCAATAAGGTAATTTAAATATATATATATATATATATATATATATATATATACTATGGATATTTTATTTTACGAAGATGAAAGTAGTCCTCAAAAATTGCATCAGATATTGCACATGTATGTAGGTATTAACACTTCGGTGCGAGTGATATTTATTTGTTTCTACACAAATGGAATATATATTCTTCACCCTACATTAATACGAACAATTGTTAAGCTCATTTTCTTAATCATATATATATATATATATATATATATATATATATATGAAATTTATTTGTTGGGTGGTTAAGCAATGTCTATATGCATTTCATTGGCACTTCTTACCAAATCATCAGTAGACTTCAACCACAGTTTTGCAAAGATTCAAACTTCTCAACTTATTAAAAGACTTGCAAAAACCATCTGATTATCTTGTTTAACCGTTATATATATTTTGTCTCTCTTTGGAATTATTATAGTTTTAATACAGTATAGTTGAAACAATTGTATTGTTAAGATCAGAGAAAAGTTATAAGTTTCAATATAAGAAACTTTGATTTAAATTGAAAATAATAATGGAAAATGAACAGGTGAGTTAAATTATTAAAAGACTTACAATGTATGTGCCATACGTGATAAGTGTATTTAAGTTTCAATAAAAAAGTTGCTTTTAAAAAAACATTTTATCTTATATATTTATCTATAATTAATTAAACTTTTTATTTACTTTTAACTAAATTTTTTATTTACAAAGAGTTTATTTTATGTTGTTAATGTTTGGTAAATATTTGTGATATTAAAGAAAAACTGAAAAATGGTGCTGTCACGATCGTTTTGAAAAGGGGACGTAGTAAGATATGGAACATTATAGGAAAGATTAAAAACGAAAATGGGGAAGAAATGAAAAGAATTGTTGGTTGTCGACTTGGTTTTGCCCTGCTTAAGTACGATGCAAGATCTACATCCAATCTTAATAAACACAAGTGTTATATTAAATCTGAGAAAAATTCAGAAAATATTAGTGTAAATGGAGATACAAAAAAGGAAGCTGTAAAGTTTTGTATAGAGTGGGTTGTTCGGAACTGCAGGCCCTTTAGAATCGTGAATGATGAAGGTTTTAAAAAGGTCTACCAATTTTGTATATCTGTTGGATCAAAATATGGCAAAAATATAAATATAGATCATTTAATTCCTCATAACTCAACAATATCAAGAAATGTTGACAAAATATACGAAACATATTTTGTTCTCATAAAAGACATGATATCAACCATGAAGTGGAATGGTTTCGCAATAACAGCTGACTTATGGACTGACGATTTTTTACGCAAAACAGATTTAGGAGTTACAATGCACTCAATACAACAGGGAAAGCTCATCAACATTGTCGTTGGTCTAAAATCAATGAATGGTGAAAAATTTACAGGTATATTTAAATGTTTCAAATCGTTTTATTAGTTTGCCTATTGTAAAATTTTATAAGCGCAATTTTATACACTTATGTATTTAAGATTTGAGGCTGAATATTCTTGGCGTAGTTGTCTCTAATTTGAATTTGCGTAGCCGACTGCTATTTGAATATTAAAAGCTGTTGTATTTAGAATTGTAGTTATTGATAAGTTGTAGTTGTTGATGCTGTAATTGTTGTAGTTAGAGTTACAATTGAGCGGTTCGATAGTTCCGATTATATATAATTTTCTCTTTATTGACCAAAATTTCAGCTAAAAACATAATAGCTAAGACTCATAATTTGCTTAATGAATTCGATTGCCAATTGGACGTGAACTCTACCATTGTCACTGATAGAGGAAAAAATATTGTAGCTGAATTTTGCGATTACTGTCGCATTAATTGCATTAACCACTTGTTGAACAACGTTATTCAGAAATCTGTTGAAAGTGTTACAAGAGTAGCAGATCTGTACAAAGATTGTAGCAAGCTGGTTAATTATTTTAAAAAGTCAGGACTTAATGCACAGTTGACAGTGTGCTTACAGAGCTTTTCTCCAACCCGCTGGAATACATATAATATATGTTTGCATCTGTGGGTAAAAATTGGGAGGAAATTGTTTGTCTTTTACAACAAAATCATCAAATAAATAGAATCGATAGAATTAACTACAGTTATATAATTGCGATCGCTTCTATCTTAGAACCATTCGAAAAAGCTTCTAAAATGTTAGCAGGCGCCGAATACCCCACACTTCATTATGTTTTAATATATGAGTCCGACTTGGATCTAATTAAGGATTTAAAGCTTAGAATAATAGAAAATTTTGAGTCAATAGTGTTGCAAAACCTGACAATGTTGCATAAAGTGGCTTTGTTTCTTTTCCCGCCAGCAAACAAACTTATACAATTTACCGATGATGAGAGGTGTAGCATAAAACTTGAATGTACTAAGTTAATGCAAGAAGCATACTAAGCCCTGCAATTTGGTAAAAGTGATCAAAACGTATTATCACTAGAAAATTTGGATCTCCTGGGTGATTTTTTGCAACCTAACCATACTGGACATACCGGTGAACCGTTTCAGCAGGAAATAGCAAGTTACCAAAATACAAATGTTTGCATGGTTGATGATTTCAATATATTACAATGCAGTTCCCGAATTTGTATAACCTCAGCTGTAAAATACTGTGCATTCCAGCAAGTAGCGCACCATCAGAAAGAATATTTTCCAGTAGCAGGCAAGCACTTTCTGAAATCAGAAGTGTAATCGGAAAAAATTCAGAAAAAGTACAACAACTTATATTTGTGCATGGAAACGTAAACCTTTGTGATATTTCCCATGAAATTTTCCCACCCAACCGGCTCTTGTAAATTTAAATGACGATATGTATCTATGTATGTAAATAAATATTCTTACAGAAATATTCTTGGTTTTTATTTTAAGCATTAATTTAGCAGTTAATTTTTTGGAATATACATACATCCATATGTACATACCCATCATAAAACTTACAAAGATACTTAAGTATTTTATTAAGTAGTTTAAGAACTGCTTGTCTTAACTCCAAACATGCGCATGTGCTCTTTTTATTTTGCTTACTTTTTACAATGCTTGAAAACTAGAGCTGTACCGAAGTGAATCAAACGCTCTCAAACGCTCGTTTTTGACAAGAACCTCTAATCAAACCCATTTAAATTACATGGGTTTGATTAGAGGTTCTTGTCAAAAACGAGCGTTTGAGAGTGTTTGAGAGCGTTTGATTCAGTTCGGTACAGCTCTATTGAAAACTTGCTTTATCCATTTGGTACAGCAACAATATTTATTGTGTTTGTTTCTTATAAAAGAGAACAGAAATTTGCTTTTTAAAGAGAAGGTATAATGAAGCAAATACACGAAAAAAAGGGAATGTATTTAAGTACTTGTTTTTTGTACTTTTGCAAAAGCCTAATAGATTCGAAAGAACAGGTTTTTAAGAACTAAGGTATTGGTACTCATGCGTGTGTTTTTATGGTAAAAACATTGTTTTCTAACTGGAGTATATTACGAAAAAATTCGCGTGAGATTCGCAACTCAATTTTATTGCAGAACTGTTACAACTGCTATTGAAACAATTAGACCTGTACCGAACTGAATCAAACGCTCTCAAACGCTCGTTTTCGACAAGAACCTCTAATCAAACCCATTTAAATTACATGGGTTTGATTAGAGGTTCTTGTCAAAAACGAGCGTTTGAGAGTGTTTGAGAGCGTCTGATTCAGTTCGGTACAGCTCTAGAAACAATATGCAGAAGTGGCCTTTTCAACAGCTCAGTTTGTAGAAAAAATTGGTAAGATTTTCGATTGTCTATAATAGTATAGTAGTATATAGTAATAATAGTGGTTACCTTTAGGGCGATAACTGCTACATATCTGCAGTTAAAGTTAACAATGAACCTCACAAAATTTATAAAAAATTTTATAAAATATCTGGATGACGTTAAATTCGTTGACCAGAAAAAGCGTGTTTTTTTAAATGGTATGAAGCTTACTCTTTGTTCAGTCCATTTACTGGTTAATGACATTTTAGAAGGGGGTGATTTATATTATGTCAAGACAAAATCTCATAATCAGGACAAGATAGAAAATAAATTTTCTGTACTGCGGCAAGAGGAAGGCAACAATAGCACCCTTCCGTAGCCGGGTTAGATACTATTTTGGCAAAAGTTATAAAAAAAAACAAGAACTTGTCATTAATTCACTTCAAAAAAATTGATTTTTTAATTAATCAACGATTCCTTAGCTCAAATGGATTAAATAATGTATTTTCTAGTATATAGCAAACCAATAACAGTACATAAAGATTTAAACAAATAATGAAAAGAACAAATATTGAAAATACTTCAATATCTCCCTGTCAAGAAATTGTTTGTATATATTTAGGTGAACTGTATAAAAATATTAAATTTTATGGTTTAATGTTTGGTATGGCCTCCATTGGCATTTCTAACGGCTTGTAATCTCTTTTTTGTTAAAATTAATCAATTTCATAAGGTTATATTCACTTGGCATTTTATTCCGTTCATTCAACCTCGCGATTTGCAATTCATTACGGTTTTTGGGATGCCTCTTTGCAACTTTGTTTTCTTTTTTCCAAATTTTACGGTAGAAATAACGTTTCTATTTTCTAAGGCTTTTAAAGGCTGCCGTCATACTCTGTTTGGTCCATCATCATAATATAGCATGATTTTAGTTTCGTCACAAAATATCACGCCGTTCCAGTAATCACTATGCTAATCTGCATGCATCATGGCGAAAGACAATTTAGTGTTTCTCGTGAAACACGAACATCACATTCTTCCTGATGTTCTTTTGCAAGGGTTCTGGTAGATATTTGTGGATTTTCTTTAACTTTTCTTAATATTAAGCGCTCTGTCCTCCCGGATATTTTACATGGACGACCATTTGAAGATTTTAGTTCTAAACTTTACTCATATTAGGCCCGATTTAATACATTGTAAACTGTTTGCCTTTGTAAGGAAAACATGCCTGCAATTTCTAAGACACTTTTACCGGAGGTTACAATAAACCAATTGTATTACATCCATTGAAGTTCTTTTGCCTGGTATGTTTTAAGTGTAGCAAGTCTATCACAATCAATATACATTATAATCTTTATAAGCATCACAACGAAATATTATTAACTGTAAATACACTCTAAAAATTCCAATTTTGCAAAGAAATAGCAACAAAAATGAATGTGTAAAAATAATTTCTTTACAGCTATGTTATTTTTGTTTTTTATTTATTTGTTATTTTTGTTTATTTATTAGTTAAAAGCATTATCACATATTTTTGCTACATATCTATAGAAAAGAATGCTAGCAATAAAATATAACTTAAAACATTTTTCGAAATTATAAATATTTTGCAATTTTTGTACAATTACCAAAAGAAAAATATTTTCTTTTCATTGTAAAAGCAATATATTGACATACTGTATATATGTATCTACATATATAAAAATAAGTTTTAATTTTAATTATTGGTCCTCCTTCAAAAGCACTGCTTTTGGACTATAGCAAAAGGTACATAGTTAAAAAAAGGTGCAGATATTTTCAAATAAATAAAAATACAAAAGCAAATAAAAAAAAGTAATAAAAAGAAATATAACAAAAAAATAAATAAATAAATAAATGCAAAATATTGATATAGACAAAATATAACTAATAATAATTAAATTTTTTTTCTATATACATATTTTTGAAAAGGTTTAAACATTTTTATTAAAATCTCCAACCCTCTTGATATTACCAAAATAAATGTATCCTTTTTATATTATACTTTACAGAAAACCCTAAATATTTTAGCTTTAGTGCACAATAACATAATACAATTTATAGAAAGTGTTATTGCGTGTGACCATTTTATATAAAAAAAAAAACTAATTACTATGATTTTCTTTGAATTCCTTAATAACTTATTTCTAATTCCAAATCAATTCTTATATTTTAACAAAGCGAATGCATTCAAAATTTTTGATTTATCCTGAATTAATTTATATTTCAATTCAATTCATATTAAAGACAAAATGAGTTCATTTAAAATAAAACAAGTCAATTCCTGAACGATTCACGGATCTGCCGTCTATAAAGAATTTCGGCGCTAATTTTGTAATTTACTAATGCCAAACGAATCACCTGCGCCAATAAAATTTTTTGATACTTAATTTTTCAATAAATAATGTATATGTATATAAAGATATATACATATATATATATATATATATATATATATATATATATATACATATATATATATATATATATATATATATATACATATATATATATATATATATATATATATATATATAACATGGACTAATATTTTTAAGCTTAAGGTCTCTTTATTTTTAATCCGTTTTCAGGTCGATTTTTTTTTATGGGCGTGGCAATTTTTTGCCCCTAAATTAGCCAGGTACGTAGACATATTTCATCCTAACTCGGGAACGAGTCATTCGATTTTAAAAACACCAGAAGATGTGTAACGAAATTGTTTTTATTTTAGTCAAATACAGGTTTTCTTTATCTCTTATCGTTTTGGAAATATTCAGATATTAATCGAGAAAAAAACTTTTTTTCGTGCAAAATTCTTAATTTTTTTCAGATTAAAAATGAAATTAAAAAAAATTAAAGCTAATATTCAACACTTTGCACCTTTATCTAATAGTTTCAGATTTTAGAAATAAAAAAAGCTATAAACCATAAAAATCGGTTTATTAAATTTAGATTTTGTTTTCAATTTACCGCAGGTACCCAATGTTGTAATGCTACCAACCTTTCATATGCGTGACGATAGCATTTCTTTAGGTGAACAGGTAAAGGAACTAAAGTACAACGGTATTTTGCATGGATCTTAGATTTGAAAGTTATAATATAGTATTTTTCACTAACCTGTAATTCTAAATCGAGAAAATTAGAGTAGATTCTAATATTTATTGCAGCAGTATATGTGGAAATTGATTGACAATATGTGAGTCAGTTTTAATATGATATCGTATTTATATTATAATTTTTAAAATCGGATGACTCGTTCCCGAGTTAGGGTGAAATATGTCTACGTACCTGGCTAATTTAGGGGCAAAAAATTGCCACGCCCATAAAAAAAATCTGGACCTGATGGAAAAAAAGCGAAAACGGATTCGAGTTTAGCGCATCAAAATTCATATAGTCCACATAGTTTTATTCAAAGGCGGATTTGGTTGCTGAGCAGTGTAATTGTTGAAATAACTTGTTGCGGAAAGAGGGTTGTCATGGGTGAGTTGCAACATCCTATTAGAATATGTACGGCGGCGTAAATGGTTTTTTGAAAAAAGCTCTTGTCTCACGTAACCTTCTCAACATCACAGTAATCGATGGTTGATTTTGAAAAAATGTTTTAAAGATTAAAATAAGTTGGTTTATCGAATATTTTTGTCCATAATAAATTTGCCACGTGTCTACTTCACGGCTGCTAAATATGAACCGTCAAGACTAATGTTTACCAAAATAGCTGCAAAAAAAAGTAGTATATCTTCCCGGTGGATACCTTGTATATTTCAAAACATTTCTTTCTTATTTCCAACTGTTGGTGTTGACGATACGGTTAAAGTAGCATTGAAAATTTGATCTTATTATTAATGTTACATATGTTTTTAGTATTTCCTAGTTAAAATATCAGACCTGGTCATTTACTGAAAATTGTTAACAATTGTTGATAGAAAAGTGTTCATTAACTCTAAAAACTTTAAAAGAAAGTCACTAAAGAGAGCAAAAGATTGATCGACTGGAAAATTTTTGAAAATTCTTGATAGTAAAATTTTTACTTCCAATAATTATCCAAACGGCTATTTAGTGTTTACATTTAGAAATCAAGTTTAAATCAAGATAGAAATTAAAATATTTTGCAAAGTTTAAAAAATGTTAAGTAATTGCAACTATGTAAAGCTATTAAATATGTTTATAATTATAATTTTTAAGCTTAGGATCGCATGAATGTATGTTTTTGGTCGTTACAGAAGTTCTGTTGGTATTAAATATCAAATTTATACATCAATTTATACACTCTCGTCGCTTTACACAATATTAAATTAAATAATTTAATATACATTGCAATATGGAAATAAATTTGTGTTGTTTTTAAATTTATGGCTATGAATTACTCATTTTCGAATTAGTTTTGTATGTTGGTGTATCTGCTGTCTATCAGTACCTTTTAATTAATTTGCGTACGTTATAGTAAAAATCTGTAATGTTTTATTTTTTTAGAATGCTAAAATAAAATATAACTTAAAACATTTTTCGAAATTATAAATATTTTGCAATTTTTGTACAATTACCAAAAGAAAAATATTTTCTTTTCATTGTAAAAGCAATATATTGACATACTGTATATATGTATCTACATATATAAAAATAAGTTTTAATTTTAATTATTGGTCCTCCTTCAAAAGCACTACTTTTGGACTATAGCAAAAGGTACATAGTTAAAAAAAAAGGTGCAGATATTTTCAAATAAATAAAAATACAAAAGCAAATAAAAAAAAGTAATAAAAAGAAATATAGCAAAAAAATAAATAAATAAATAAATGCAAAATATTGATATAGACAAAATATAACTAATAATAATTAAATTTTTTTTCTATATACATATTTTTGAAAAGGTTTAAACATTTTTATTAAAATCTCCAACCCTCTTGATATTACCAAAATAAATGTATCCTTTTTATATTATACTTTACAGAAAACCCTAAATATTTTAGCTTTAGTGCACAATAACATAATACAATTTATAGAAAGTGTTATTGCGTGTGACCATTTTATATAAAAAAAAAAACTAATTACTATGATTTTCTTTGAATTCCTTAATAACTTATTTCTAATTCCAAATCAATTCTTATATTTTAACAAAGCGAATGCATTCAAAATTTTTGATTTATCCTGAATTAATTTATATTTCAATTCAATTCATATTAAAGACAAAATGAGTTCATTTAAAATAAAACAAGTCAATTCCTGAACGATTCACGGATCTGCCGTCTATAAAGAATTTCGGCGCTAATTTTGTAATTTACTAATGCCAAACGAATCACCTGCGCCAATAAAATTTTTTGATACTTAATTTTTCAATAAATAATGTATATGTATATAAAGATATATACATATATATATATATATATATATATATATATATATATATATATACATATATATATATATATATATATATATATACATATATATATATATATATATATATATATAACATGGACTAATATTTTTAAGCTTAAGGTCTCTTTATTTTTATTCAATTAAAATTGTTTTTCAATATTTCGTCACTCCTTTGTGTGACTTCTTCAGGAAATATATTTTTTTTTTATTTGATCTGAAAAAACTAATATATATTTATGTATATATATATATATATATATATATATATATATACGTACATATATATATATATATATATATATATATATATATATATATATGTATATATATATATATATATATATATATATATATTTATTAATATTTATATATCGAAAAACAATTTATCTTATATATATAAAAATAAGTTGCATTGTGTTAGCATTTGATGTTTTCATGTAAATACAGTTTCTGTATGTGTATTGGTTTATGAGTTATATTCATTTTAGTGAACACTGCAATCATTTCGAAATATTTGAGTCAATATTTTGAAAAACTGAAATACAATTCGTTTTTAAGTTCATTACAATTAAAATTTGGTCAAACCATTAATTTAATTTATATACTTAGCTTTTCTAAATCACAACTTCGGGGATCTATGAAATAAATTAAATATAAACACAACACTAAAAACATAAATATTTAAGTACATTAAATACATTCTTACAGAAATATTCTTGGTTTTTATTTTAAGCATTAATTTAGCAGTTAATTTTTTGGAATATACATACATCCATATGTACATACCCATCATAAAACTTACAAAGATACTTAAGTATTTTATTAAGTAGTTTAAGAACTGCTTGTCTTAACTCCAAACATGCGCATGTGCTCTTTTTATTTTGCTTACGTTTTACAATGCTTGAAAACTAGAGCTGTACCGAAGTGAATCAAACGCTCGTTTTTGACAAGAACCTCTAATCAAACCCATTTAAATTACATGGGTTTGATTAGAGGTTCTTGTCAAAAACGAGCGTTTGAGAGTGTTTGAGAGCGTTTGATTCAGTTCGGTACAGCTCTATTGAAAACTTGCTTTATCCATTTGGTACAGCAACAATATTTATTGTGTTTGTTTCTTATAAAAGAGAACAGAAATTTGCTTTTTAAAGAGAAGGTATAATGAAGCAAATACACGAAAAAAGGGAATGTATTTAAGTACTTGTTTTTTGTACTTTTGCAAAAGCCTAATAGATTCGAAAGAACAGGTTTTTAAGAACTAAGGTATTGGTACTCATGCGTGTGTTTTTATGGTAAAAACATTGTTTTCTAACTGGAGTATATTACGAAAAAATTCGCGTGAGATTCGCAACTCAATTTTATTGCAGAACTGTTACAACTGCTATTGAAACAATTAGACCTGTACCGAACTGAATCAAACGCTCTCAAACGCTCGTTTTCGACAAGAACCTCTAATCAAACCCATTTAAATTACATAGGTTTGATTAGAGGTTCTTGTCAAAAACGAGCGTTTGAGAGTGTTTGAGAGCGTCTGATTCAGTTCGGTACAGCTCTAGAAACAATATGCAGAAGTGGCCTTTTCAACAGCTCAGTTTGTAGAAAAAATTGGTAAGATTTTCGATTGTCTATAATAGTGTAGTAGTATATAGTAATAATAGTGGTTACCTTTAGGGCGATAACTGCTACATATCTGCAGTTAAAGTTAACAATGAACCTCACAAAATTTATAAACAATTTTATAAAATATCTGGATGACGTTAAATTCGTTGACCAGAAAAAGCGTGTTTTTTTAAATGGTATGAAGCTCACTCTTTGTTCAGTCCATTTACTGGTTAATGACATTTTAGAAGGGGGTGATTTATATTATGTCAAGACAAAATCTCATAATCAGGACAAGATAGAAAATAAATTTTCTGTACTGCGGCAAGAGGAAGGCAACAATAGCACCCTTCCGTAGCCGGGTTAGATACTATTTTGGCAAAAGTTATAAAAAAAACAAGAACTTGTCATTAATTCACTTCAAAAAAATTGATTTTTTAATTAATCAACGATTCCTTAGCTCAAATGGATTAAATAATGTATTTTCTAGTATATAGCAAACCAATAACAGTACATAAAGATTTAAACAAATAATGAAAAGAACAAATATTGAAAATACTTCAATATCTCCCTGTCAAGAAATTGTTTGTATATATTTAGGTGAACTGTATAAAAATATTAAATTTTATGGTTTAATGTTTGGTATGGCCTCCATTGGCATTTCTAACGGCTTGTAAACTCTTTTTTATTAAAATTAATCAATTTCATAAGGTTATATTCACTTGGCATTTTATTCCGTTCATTCAACCTCGCGATTTGCAATTCATTACGGTTTTTGGGATGCCTCTTTGCAACTTTGTTTTCTTTTTTCCAAATTTTACGGTAGAAATAACGTTTCTATTTTCTAAGGCTTTTAAAGGCTGCCGTCATACTCTGTTTGGTCCATCATCATAATATAGCATGATTTTAGTTTCGTCACAAAATATCACGCCGTTCCAGTAATCACTATGCTAATCTGCATGCATCATGGCGAAAGACAATGTAGTGTTTTTCGTAATGTTTCTCGTGAAACACGAACATCACATTCTTCCTGATGTTCTTTTGCAAGGGTTCTGGTAGATGGTGGATTTTCTTTAACTTTTCTTAATATTAAGCGCTCTGTCCTCCCGGATATTTTACATGGACGACCATTTGAAGATTTTAGTTCTAAACTTTACTCATATTAGGCCCGATTTAATACATTGTAAACTGTTTGCCTTTGTAAGGAAAACATGCCTGCAATTTCTAAGACACTTTTACCGGAGGTTACAATAAACCAATTGTATTACATCCATTGAAGTTCTTTTGCCTGGTATGTTTTAAGTGTAGCAAGTCTATCACAATCAATATACATTATAATCTTTATAAGCATCACAACGAAATATTATTAACTGTAAATACACTCTAAAAATTCCAATTTTGCAAAGAAATAGCAACAAAAATGAATGTGTAAAAATAATTTCTTTACAGCTATGTTATTTTTGTTTTTTATTTATTTGTTATTTTTGTTTATTTATTAGTTAAAAGCATTATCACATATTTTTGCTACATATCTATAGAAAAGAATGCTAGCAATAAAATATAACTTAAAACATTTTTCGAAATTATAAATATTTTGCAATTTTTGTACAATTACCAAAAGAAAAATATTTTCTTTTCATTGTAAAAGCAATATATTGACATACTGTATATATGTATCTACATATATAAAAATAAGTTTTAATTTTAATTATTGGTCCTCCTTCAAAAGCACTGCTTTTGGACTATAGCAAAAGGTACATAGTTAAAAAAAAGGTGCAGATATTTTCAAATAAATAAAAATACAAAAGCAAATAAGAAAAAGTAATAAAAAGAAATATAACAAAAAAATAAATAAATAAATAAATGCAAAATATTGATATAGACAAAATATAACTAATAATAATTAAATTTTTTTTCTATATACATATTTTTGAAAAGGTTTAAACATTTTTATTAAAATCTCCAACCCTCTTGATATTACCAAAATAAATGTATCCTTTTTATATTATACTTTACAGAAAACCCTAAATATTTTAGCTTTAGTGCACAATAACATAATACAATTTATAGAAAGTGTTATTGCGTGTGACCATTTTATATAAAAAAAAAACTAATTACTATGATTTTCTTTGAATTCCTTAATAACTTATTTCTAATTCCAAATCAATTCTTATATTTTAACAAAGCGAATGCATTCAAAATTTTTGATTTATCCTGAATTAATTTATATTTCAATTCAATTCATATTAAAGGCAAAATGAGTTCATTTAAAATAAAACAAGTCAATTCCTGAACGATTCACGGATCTGCCGTCTATAAAGAATTTCGGCGCTAATTTTGTAATTTACTAATGCCAAACGAATCACCTGCGCCAATAAAATTTTTTGATACTTAATTTTTCAATAAATAATGTATATGTATATAAAGATATATACATATATATATATATATATATATATATATATATATATACATATATATATATATATATATATATATATATATATATACATATATATATATATATATATATATATATATATAACATGGACTAATATTTTTAAGCTTAAGGTCTCTTTATTTTTAATCCGTTTTCAGGTCGATTTTTTTTATGGGCGTGGCAATTTTTTGCCCCTAAATTAGCCAGGTACGTAGACATATTTCATCCTAACTCGGGAACAAGTCATTCGATTTTAAAAACACCAGAAGATGTGTAACGAAATTGTTTTTATTTTAGTCAAATACAGGTTTTCTTTATCTCTTATCGTTTTGGAAATATTCAGATATTAATCGAGAAAAAAACTTTTTTTCGTGCAAAATTCTTAATTTTTTTCAGATTAAAAATGAAATTAAAAAAAATTAAAGCTAATATTCAACACTTTGCACCTTTATCTAATAGTTTCAGATTTTAGAAATAAAAAAAGCTATAAACCATAAAAATCGGTTTATTAAATTTAGATTTTATTTTCAATTTACCGCAGGTACCCAATGTTGTAATGCTACCAACCTTTCATATGCGTGACGATAGCATTTCTTTAGGTGAACAGGTAAAGGTACTAAAGTACAACGGTATTTTGCATGGATCTTAGATTTGAAAGTTATAATATAGTATTTTTCACTAACCTGTAATTCTAAATCGCGAAAATTAGAGTAGATTCTAATATTTATTGCAGCAGTATATGTGGAAATTGATTGACAATATGTGAGTCAGTTTTAATATGATATCGTATTTATATTATAATTTTTAAAATCGGATGACTCGTTCCCGAGTTAGGGTGAAATATGTCTACGTACCTGGCTAATTTAGGGGCAAAAAATTGCCACGCCCATAAAAAAAATCTGGACCTGATGGAAAAAAAAGCGAAAACGGATTCGAGTTTAGCGCATCAAAATTCATATAGTCCACATAGTTTTATTCAAAGGCGGATTTGGTTGCTGAGCAGTGTAATTGTTGAAATAACTTGTTGCGGAAAGAGGGTTGTCATGGGTGAGTTGCAACATCCTATTAGAATATGTACGGCGGCGTAAATGGTTTTTTGAAAAAAGCTCTTGTCTCACGTAACCTTCTCAACATCACAGTAATCGATGGTTGATTTTGAAAAAATGTTTTAAAGATTAAAATAAGTTGGTTTATCGAATATTTTTGTCCATAATAAATTTGCCACGTGTCTACTTCACGGCTGCTAAATATGAACCGTCAAGACTAATGTTTACCAAAATAGCTGCAAAAAAAAGTAGTATATCTTCCCGGTGGATACCTTGTATATTTCAAAACATTTCTTTCTTATTTCCAACTGTTGGTGTTGACGATACGGTTAAAGTAGCATTGAAAATTTGATCTTATTATTAATGTTACATATGTTTTTAGTATTTCCTAGTTAAAATATCAGACCTGGTCATTTACTGAAAATTGTTAACAATTGTTGATAGAAAAGTGTTCATTAACTCTAAAAACTTTAAAAGAAAGTCACTAAAGAGAGCAAAAGATTGATCGACTGGAAAATTTTTGAAAATTCTTGATAGTAAAATTTTTACTTCCAATAATTATCCAAACGGCTATTTAGTGTTTACATTTAGAAATCAAGTTTAAATCAAGATAGAAATTAAAATATTTTGCAAAGTTTAAAAAATGTTAAGTAATTGCAACTATGTAAAGCTATTAAATATGTTTATAATTATAATTTTTAAGCTTAGGATCGCATGAATGTATGTTTTTGGTCGTTACAGAAGTTCTGTTGGTATTAAATATCAAATTTATACATCAATTTATACACTCTCGTCGCTTTACACAATATTAAATTAAATAATTTAATATACATTGCAATATGGAAATAAATTTGTGTTGTTTTTAAATTTATGGCTATGAATTACTCATTTTCGAATTAGTTTTGTATGTTGGTGTATCTGCTGTCTATCAGTACCTTTTAATTAATTTGCGTACGTTATAGTAAAAATCTGGAATGTTTTATTTTTTTATCAAATAGTTTATTTAGTTACCAACATTTTAAGCATGATTTGAAAAAAAACGGATGAAAAATAAAGTTTTTATTAAGGATTTTGTTGAACGATAATATATTCATTTTCATTGCTCACACACTATATTCGGCGTAAATTCAAAAAATTTTAATTAGAATTACGAGGACAGGAAATGACTCTGTGGCATGTGGCACCGACTTGTTGAAACCACATATTCTCCAAATCGTATTCTTCAATAGCAGGCAAAAAAAGTCGGTTATCATATAACCATAACGATCGGAATTTACGGTGACAGTCGTCCCATCATCATTTTGGAAGAAGTAAGGTCCAATCACACCTTCGGACCAAAGAGCGCACCAGACAGTGATATTTTCTGGATGTAATGGCTTATCTTCAATTACTTGAGGATTCTCAGAACCCCAAATACGGCAATTTTGTTTATTAACATACCCACCGAGTGAGAAATGTGCTTCATCGCTGAAGAAAATTCTCCTCTTAAAGCACGATATGTAGCTGTTGCAGAACCACAATATAGGTTTTATAAATGCACATATTTTATTACAATAAAATGGCTAGTAAAAGATATACGACTGAAGAACTAGTCCGATATTTAGAAAAACTGATGAAGAAGTTTTTAGTGGTTGAAGTGATGAGGAATACCATCCCAGTGATGACGATGAAGAATGCGATATTACCGAGGAAACTGCAAACTGGATAATGGGTAGGAAGCTAGAAATGGCGAGGCTGTCTTGCAAACGTCGGAAGCCTCGTCGTCGTATAATGCACCTAATCAACAGTGGGGAGAGAAACATTTTCAGGCATCCATGGTGTGCAAAACATTGCCGCAATTACTGAAGACGGGAGAATCAGTTTGAGCAAAATCTATGAATATTTTATACCTGATGCCTTAATTGATGAAATGGTAATTCATACAAACAATTACGCACAGTTGTTAAAAGAAATACGTACTGCACATTTTAGTCGAATGAAGAGATGGAAAGATGTTAGCAGAGAGGATCTGAAACTGTGTTTTGGAATCATAATGTATATGGACCTGAATCCAAAGCCATCAATTGAGCATTACTGGAAGTTCGACGTGCTGTACAATAATCCTCTTATGCATATGATAAATATGTCACATAACAGGTTCTCGTCAATTCTAAGATGCTGGCACTTTATAGCTGTCCAAATAGGTGTTATTGGTGAACAACGAAATCACAAAATAGATCCACTTATACAAAGAGTGGTAACCAATTTTCGCAATCTATATATACCTTCAGAGATTATAGTAGTTGATAAATCTATGGTCAAATTTGATGGAAAATTGATAATAAAGACTTACAATCCAGCTAAGACTAATCGCTATGGCATGAAAATTTATACGGCTTGTGCAATAAATAGTTACACATGGTCCTACCATGATAAACCTGGTTCAGCTCACGGAATCGCTGTTAGATAAAGACCGTATTATTATTGCTGATAACTACTATACTAGTTTACCACTGGCTGAGTACCTAAAAGGGCATCAAACTGACTTTACGAAAAAATAAAAGACATTTGCCTGAAGAAGTAGTAAAAGCCAAGATAAAGAGAGGTGACCAAATAGCAAGACAAAAGGACAATCTCTATACTGTGCTAAAATGGCATAATAAACGAGACGTACTGATGATTTCAACATGCCACGGAGATGGTATGTCTAAGGTGGCGACAAAAAGAGGCGATGTCATGAAGCCAGACGTTATAATTGACTATAATGAAGCAAAAAAAGGGATTGATATTTCGGACCAACTTGCTTCATTCCATTCTCCGTTACGTAAAAGCTTGACTTGGTATAAGAAGATAGCCGTGGATTTACTATTTCAAGTCGCAGTTGTCAATTCTAGATGTATTTATAACGAGTTTGTAGACGGCCCTAAGTTGACAGTACTACAAGTTCAAGAACATCTAGTCCGGCATTTTCTTGGATCAGCAGCATCAGCTACAGAAAACAACCTTCCTCAAAGGACTACAATCTCATCTAGTTCTTCAGGATCTTCAAATTTGTTTTCTGGGCATAGTTCGCAATAAATTCCACGAAATATGCACAACCGACTCGTACGAAAAAGATGCACTGGGTGCTACATAAAATTGAAATGTCAAGGAGAACAGCCTAGGAAAGCGAAGCAAGTAAATACGGAGTGCAAAATGTGCAAAAAGCATACTGTTTGGAATGCTATAATCAGGAACATGCTGATTTTATTATTTTCCATGAAAAAAATCAAAAACTTTATATTTTCTATGAATAAAGCTATTATCTTTTGTATTTAATTTTTATTTTTTGCACATATCTCTCATTGACTAAAATCCAATTTTCAGGAAAAAATTACGAAATGTTTTTGCATTTCCTTAAAGCTTAGGTTTTTTGCTATACGCCTACGTAGTAATCAGCGTTTTTATGAACGCTACGTTCATAAAAAGACAGATACTCTAATTTTTATAGAGAAATGAGTCACATTAACTCATGAACTTATTATATTACGCGCTCGTGAGTCATATGTGACTCATCGGACAGGGAAGTTGTTAAATGTCATTTAACTTTAAATGCCATTTAAATACCAAATTTTGTTTTTCACCGCAAACTTAAATAAGACTTAAATGCCCCTCAATGGCCATTTAAATGTAATTTAAATCGAACACAGAAAACATATGACTTTGATTTTTTTTCTTTTAACAAAAAAAAAACATTGTGATGTTGAGAAAAATTTATTTTAAAATTTGAAAAAGTTACGTAGATAAAGTTAATTATCAATGGAATAAAGTTAAAACCAATAAAATAATATTTATTGTACAAATGGACTCTTAACATAATTGAAAAACTTAAAATAATTTCATGCACAACACTTGGAATGCTTTGAATCATAAACAAAACACATGTTTTCTGAACAATGGTGATTTTTGTTTACATATTTCATGGTGTTACCACATTTTTCGCAAAAGTAATTGAAGTATTTAAGTCTGACTGTAAAACTGAAAGCGTATTTAAATAGACTTTAAATATTCATAAAAATTAACTAAATGTACATTTAAGTAGCCACTGATTTATTGGGCATAAGATATATGGATATGTAACTATGTATAGGAGTACCAAAACAGCGAATGTAGCGGACACATATCAAAAATACCGCTAGTAAAATTCAATATATAGAAAGTTTCAAAAATATCACAATATCAACTGACTTAATGAATATATTGGTTCATAATGCATCTAAAATTCAACGACAGTCTACGCTGTTTTATTTATACAATAAAAAACTGTATGTTTTTGCTACGTCAACAAATAAGGTCCAATTCGTTTTTCATACAATACGTGATAATATATTGGAATTTGTAGAGCCCAACAAACACAATATAAAAGCGTTGATTTGCATCGTTTATTACTAAAAGTACTAATTACACTGCTCAGCAGTCAAATCCTCCTTCAAATAAAACTATCGCGACTTGATGAAAATAAACGAAAACGGATTTGAGATTGCGCATCAAAGTCCATATAGTCTACATAGTTATATATAAAGGAGAGACAAAAAATAATTTTTTGTTGAGCAGTGTATGTAATTTTAGATAAGGCTAAGTTTGGAAATATTGGCAATGTAGTAAACACGTAAACAATGTTCATAAGTGCGAATTGCTTTTGCTGAGAGTTTATTTCCATTTTGGTATTTTGCTCTGCATTGATGAAAATTCTACCATTAGGGAAGAACTAGATTCTTTTGTTGTAAGCAGAAAATACGGCCTAATTATGTTAGTAGAGCTTACAGTATTGTCTCTCGAAAAATAAACATTTTCCCTACGATTAACTTTGTTGTAGAAAATTAATCAGCTGGGCTAAGAAATGATTTTACTATGATTAAACTTATTGTGTCGATTTTGGTTACCATTAATTAAAAATTTTATGTTATCTTCATTGTTCACTTCAAGTTTAAGATATAATTTCTTAATTTATTTCAGGTCTTTTATGTTTATACCCTTTACAAAAAAGTGGAAGGGTATTTAAAGGTTTGTCATTCCGTGTGCAATTTCTTCGATATTAAAATGGGACCCCAAAAAGTATATATATATATATATATATATATATATATATATTCTGAATCCTTATGAATAGTGATGGCGATTGAGCGATGTCCGTCTGTCTGTAAGTGAAATTGGTTTTCCTAAGCCCCCAGAAGAGCTAGAGACTTCGTTCTAGGACGGATCGATTGAAAATGAACTTAAATAGAGTGGTATATATTCAGCAATATCCGAAATACGGTTCCAGAGCTGGGAAGCTTACACCTATTCCTCGACGAAAAATTAACAGCAAAAACCAATTATTTTTTTGTTTGTAAATTGAACTTATTTCATGCTATGGGATGCTTCAATTGTCTATTAAAAACTAAAGAAATAATATTTTCTTTCCGGGGATGGAAATCAAAAGTTTTTTTTTTTTGACACTGAGTATTTTGTAGTACATGTAATAACTCAAATGTTTAAAAATTTTAAGTATTTCTTATAGAAAACCGCTTTATACATCATGAATTTTTGCATTGGTAAAAAATATGTTCAGTTAAAATTTCCCTTGTAGGATTGGGATATTTCAATATTTTTTATACATAAACGTGACTAAAAATTCAACAGCGGTTTTTTTTTGCTAGCTTAAACTATCTTATAATTTAGGGCGTGTTTCAAAAATTAAAAAAAAAATAAAAATATCGGATCAGACTTTGGACAAATGCAACATATATAGTACATGAAAGTGACCAAAATTGTTAAAAATATTAAATTTTTCTTAAATAAAATTACTTTTTACCTCATAAATAGTTGCATTGATAATAAAAACAAAAAGATTTAAATTTCACTTCCATGGTTGGAGAATGAAAAGTTTTGTTGGTACATACAATATATTTTAGTACATGAAAGTGACCAAATTGCTTACAAATTTTAAGTTTTTCTGAAATAAAACTAGTTCGTACCTCATTAAGATGTGATGGAAAATTTAAATATTTTTTTACATCAATTTAACCAAAAAGACAAATATAATCGTGTTTTTACTAATTTAAACAATTTTTTAATTCAGGAAAAACTGATATCAAAATTAAAACTTCGATACTAGGGTTGGAGAACTGCAATATTTTGTAGTACATGATATTGACAAATTTTTAGTTTTTCTTAAATAAAATTGTTATATGCATCATTAAGAGTTCCATTAGTGAAAAAAACAAAAAAAATTTGTTTACCAGGGTTAAGAAATTTAAATATTTTTTATGCATGAAAGTAATCAAAGAGACAATTGACGTTGTCTTATTTTCTGTTTGAAACTATTTTATAATTCAATTTATTTAGAGTGTAACAACATATGTTGTCTTTTTTTGCACAAGCACTTGCTTTTTTAAATTTTCAAATTAGTACAAATTTTTGAGAATTGTCGTTTTTTAAACCTCCTTAATTTGAATTATGCGCTGATTCAAAGTGATCAATTGAAAGGTTTTGTCTAATTCCTATGCGCATTTCATTCTTAATAAATCCTTTTTAAATAAAAACAAATTGTAGTTTTTGTTGTTTTTTATTTCTCTTACAACTACAATCCGAGTCGGCATAATGTTAACCAACTGTAGAATAAAAATGTAAGAATACAATAAATATTTAATTTAAAAAAAATTAATTTATACTGTTTTATTTTGAAATTTACCAACAACTAAAAAATAAATTTTTTGGGTATCTAATAGCAAAGATTATGTATATAAGATTTATATGATGGTCCCAATATTACCACCCGCATATTCGTCAAACATATTTCATATTGTCTCGTGTAGTTATTTGTTCGAAAGCACAAAAAATTGGTTGGTATGCCTAGAGCATTCAACAATGAAATTTGTGAGGCGGAATGTGTTATTATTTGTTGCAAAAAATTGTTATTGTTTATGTACTTTTATGTACATATATATATATATATATATATATATATATATATATATATATGTATATATATATATATATATATATATATATATATGTATATATATATATATATATATATATATATATATGTATATATATATATATATATATATATATATATATATATATATAACATATACAATGCACTTGTTTTGTATTGTTTGGTATTAAAAAATATATAACTGGTGAATATTGTTATAAATAAAATTAATGGTGGTATTGCCCAATTGAAAAACTCACACACATAGTTTACAAAATTATTTCATATGGTAGCCTTGATGTTGCAGAACAAATGCGCGAAATGGGTGAATCGCTACAGAGCATACTGTCATAAAACTAGAAATGTTGTAGAACGTCAATATTGTACTGAAACCATGGGTGAATCCAGGTTTATCCAACAACAACACAAGTATTATTTACCCTACATTAATTTACGCAGTAGTGGTTTTCCTTTCGGACATGGATCTATTCAGTGCAACATAAAAGTACAAAAACAATAACAATTTTCTGCAACAAATAATAACACATTCCGCCTCACAAATTTCATTGTTGAATGGTCTAGGCATACCAACCAATTTTTTGTGCTTTCGAACAAATAACTACACGAGACAATATGAAATATGTTTGACGAATATGCGGGTCGTAATATTGGGACCCTCATATAAATCTTATATACATAATCTTTGCTATTAGATACCCAAAAAATTTATTTTTAGTTGTTGGTAAATTTCAAAATAAAACAGTATAAATTAATTTTTTTTAAATTAAGTATTTATTATATTCTTACATTTTTATTCTACAGTTGGTTAACATTATGCCGACTCTGATTGTAGTTGTAAGAGAAATAAAAAACAACAAAAACTACAATTTGTTTTTATTTAAAAAGAATTTATTAAGAATGAAATGCGCATAGGAATTAGACATAACCCCTCAATTGATCACTTTGAATCAGCGCATAATTCAAATTAAGGAGGTTTAAAAAATGACAATTCTCAAAAATTTGTACTAATTTGAAAATTTAAAAAAGCAAGTGCTTGTGCAAAATAAGACAACATATGTTGTTACACTCTAAATAAATTGAATTATAAAATAGTTTCAAACAGAAAATAAGACAACGTCAATTGTCTCTTTGATTACTTTCATGCATAAGAAATATTTAAATTTCTTAACCCTGGTAAACAAATTTTTTTTGGTTTTTTTCACTAATGGAACTCTTAATGATTCATATAACAATTTTATTTAAGAAAAACTAAAAATTTGTCAATATCATGTACTACAAAATATTGCAGTTCTCCAACCCTGGAATCGAAGTTTTAATTTTGATATCAGTTTTTCCTGAATTAAAAAATTGTTTAAATTAGTAAAAACACGATTTTATTTGTCTTTTTGGTTAAATTGATGTAAAAAAATATTAAAATTTTCCATCACATCTTAATGAGGTACGAACTAGTTTTATTTCAGAAAAACTTAAAATTTGTAAGCATTTTGGTCACTTTCATGTACTAAAATATATTGTATGTACCAACAAAACTTTTCATTTTCCAACCCTGGAAGTGAAATTTAAATCTTTTTGTTTTTATTATCAATGCAACTATTTATGAGGTAAAAAGTAATTTTATTTAAGAAAAATTTAATATTTTTAACAATTTTGGTCACTTTCATGTACTATAATATGTTGCATTTGTCCAAAGTCTGATCCGATATTTTTATTTTTTTTAATTTTTGAAACACGCCCTAAATTATAAGATAGTTTAAGCTAGCAAAAAAAAAACGGCTGATGAATTTTTAGTCATGTTTATGTATAAAAAATATTGAAATATCCCAATCCTACAAGGGAAATTTTAACTGAACATATTTTTTACCAATGCAAAAATTCATGATGTATAAAGCGGTTTTCTATAAGAAATATTTAAAATTTTTAAACATTTGAGTTATTACATGTACTACAAGATACTCAGTGTCAAAAAAAAAAACTTTTGATTTCCATCCCCGGAAAGAAAATATTATTTCTTTAGTTTTTAATAGACAATTGAAGCATCCCATAGCATGAAATAAGTTCAATTTACAAACAAAAAAATAATTGGTTTTTGCTGTTAATTTTTCGTCGAGGAATAGGTGTAAGCTTCCCAGCTCTGGAACCGTATTTCGGATATTGCTGAATATATACCACTTTATTTAAGTTCATTTTCAATCGATCCGTCCTAGAACGAAGTCTCTAGCTCTTCTGGGGGCTTAGGAAAACCAATTTCACTTACAGACAGATGGACATCGCTCAATCGCCATCGCTATTCATAAGGATTCAGAATATATATATATATATATATATATATATATATATATACTTTTTGGCGTCCCATTTTAATATCGAAGAAATTGCACACGGAATGACAAACCTTTAAATACCCTTCCACTTTTTTGTAAAGGGTATAAACATAAAAGACCTGAAATAAATTAAGAAATTATATCTTAAACTTGAAGTGAACAATGAAGATAACATAAAATTTTTAATTAATGGTAACCAAAATCGACACAATAAGTTTAATCATAGTAAAATCATTTCTTAGCCCAGCTGATTAATTTTCTACAACAAAGTTAATCGTAGGGAAAATGTTTATTTTTCGAGAGACAATACTGTAAGCTCTACTAACATAATTAGGCCGTATTTTCTGCTTACAACAAAAGAATCTAGTTCTTCCCTAATGGTAGAATTTTCATCAATGCAGAGCAAAATACCAAAATGGAAATAAACTCTCAGCAAAAGCAATTCGCACTTATGAACATTGTTTACGTGTTTACTACATTGCCAATATTTCCAAACTTAGCCTTATCTAAAATTACATACACTGCTCAACAAAAAATTATTTTTTGTCTCTCCTTTATATATAACTATGTAGACTATATGGACTTTGATGCGCAATCTCAAATCCGTTTTCGTTTATTTTCATCAAGTCGCGATAGTTTTATTTGAAGGAGGATTTGACTGCTGAGCAGTGTAATTAGTACTTTTAGTAATAAACGATGCAAATCAACGCTTTTATATTGTGTTTGTTGGGCTCTACAAATTCCAATATATTATCACGTATTGTATGAAAAACGAATTGGACCTTATTTGTTGACGTAGCAAAAACATACAGTTTTTTATTGTATAAATAAAACAGCGTAGACTGTCGTTGAATTTTAGATGCCTTATGAACCAATATATTCATTAAATCGGTTGATATTGTGATATTTTTGAAACTTTCTATATATTGAATTTTACTAGCGGTATTTTTGATATGTGTTCGCTACATTCGCTGGTTTGGTACTCCTATACATAGTTACATATACATATATCTTATGCCCAATAAATCAGTGGCTACTTAAATGTACATTTAGTTAATTTTTATGAATATTTAAAGTCTATTTAAATACGCTTTCAGTTTTACAGTCAGACTTAAATACTTCAATTACTTTTGCGAAAAATGTGGTAACACCATGAAATATGTAAACAAAAATCACCATTGTTCAGAAAACATGTGTTTTGTTTATGATTCAAAGCATTCCAAGTGTTGTGCATGAAATTATTTTAAGTTTTTCAATTATGTTAAGAGTCCATTTGTACAATAAATATTATTTTAGTGATTTTTAACTTTATTCCATTGATAATTAACTTTATCTACGTAACTTTTTCAAATTAAAAAAAAAAATTTTCTCAACATCACAATGTTTTCTTTTGTTAAAAGAAAAAAAATCAAAGTCATATGTTTTCTGTGTTCGATTTAAATTACATTTAAATGGCCATTGAGGGGCATTTAAGTCTTATTTAAGTTTGCGGTGAAAAACAAAATTTGGTATTTAAATGGCATTTAAAGTTAAATGACATTTAACAACTTCCCTGTCCGATGAGTCACATATGACTCACGAGCGCGTAATATAATAAGTTCATGAGTTAATGTGACTCATTTCTCTATAAAAATTAGAGTATCTGTCCTTTTATGAACGTAGCGTTGTATTTTTCTGATTACTACGTAGGCGTATAGCAAAAAACCTAAGCTTTCAGGAAATGCAAAAACATTTCGTAATTTTTCCTGAAAATTGGATTTTAGTCAATGAGAGATATGTGCAAAAAATAAAAATTAAATACAAAAGATAATAGCTTTATTCATAGAATATATAAAGTTTTTGATTTTTTTCATAGAAAATAATAAAATCAGCATGTCCCTGATTATAGCATTCCAAACAGTATGCTTTTTGCACATTTTGCACTCCGTATTTACTTGCTTCGTTTTCCTAGGCTGTTCTCCTTGACATTTCAATTTTATG